>JAODAI010500710.1:0-19927 GCA_027575025.1 Scotoplanes globosa
CAATAATTTCTTTTTTTGTTACTGAAAGTTTATCCTTTGCAAAACTGCAGTTTTTTGGCAAACTGTAAACAAAAACCGCTCGTTCGTCAGCCATTTTTATTGCTTTTATATTTTCGTTTGATTTATATTCTTTGCTTACAAAACCTATATCAAAACGACCGGTTCTGACTCCTGAAATTCCGCCGCCGCTTCCTACTGGTTGATAGGAAAAAGCAATATTTTTTCTTTTGCCAGCTTTGATTTGAAGTTTATCTAAAACAGGTAAAACCGAAGTTGAGCCACCAAAAATTAAAGTATTAGAAGACAAAAAAATCGGGGCTGTGAAGGTTCATGAAAAAAAAATCAGGCATGACAGGATTGAAAGAACAATAAAGAATACTAATAAAGGATTTTTGCTGCGCAAGAGTTTTCAAAAACCTTTAAAACTAAGCGATTTTTCCATTTTCTTTTAATTTTTCATACATGAACTTAGAAGCAGCTTGAGTCGTATTTTTTTTTTGTTTGCCGATCGCCTCCGTTTGAAAATTTTGAAACTTACAAATAACAAAAAAATCACCGTTAGCCAATTCTGTAAAACTATAAACTGGACTGTTTATTTTCATCTGATTAGCATTTTGAAGGATTAAACTTTTATAATCTTGAATCTCATCAATTAGATACTCAAACGGCTTTAAAAGTGTTTTTTTTACAAAAATTGTGGCGGCTTGCATTCCGCCAATATCTTTAAAAATTGCTCCAATCAAAGCTTCAAAAGTAGTCGCCAAAACTCGATTTTTGGCTTTTTCTTCTTTGATTGTTCCTTTTCCGATTTTGGTATATTTTTCAAGGTTCAACTTTTCAGCAGCTAGCGCTAAGGTATAGTTGTTTACAAATTTTTTTCGTAATCCCGTTAGATCTTTTGGTTGAATTTTAGCTAAAGTGTCAAAAAAATGAAGTGCGACTATTAAGTTTAAAATTGAATCACCAATAAATTCAAGTCGCTCGGAATCAAAATTTATTTCAACATTTTCGTGTCGATATGAAGAATGGGTCATAGCTTCAGAATAAAGAGCGGAATCAGAACACGGAACGCTCAACTCATTGAGCAAAACAATGATTTTCATTAGTTTAATAAACGTTAATTCTTCTTTGCTTGGATACTCTTGATACGCGCTGCTTTTCCTTGAAGGTCTCTTATGTAATAAAGTTTTGCCCGACGAACTTTTCCGTGAGCGATAATCTTAATTCTTTGAATCAATGGGGAGTTGTAATAAAAAGTTCGCTCAATTGATGCTGCGCCGCTATTTTTTCGTACCAAAAAAGATCTATTATTAAGTGTCCCTTTCATTGCGATAATTAATCCTTCAAACGCTTGCACACGATCTTTCTTTCCTTCTTTTACGAGCACAGTAATCACAATTTGATCACCGACTTTAAATCTCGGATGAATTTGTTTGTCAGAACGTTGAAACGCTGTTACTTTTTTTAAAAGAATGTGATTCATAATGTATGGGTTTTATTAGTATGATTTTAATGGATTTTTAAACTAAAATCAATAACTTATTAGAATAAAAACATTATTAATTCAAGTGTTTGAATAGTAACTTTTAGAATAAACAGAATAAAATAATATTAATCATGAATAAGATACGTAATTTCTGTATTATTTCTCACATTAATCACGGTAAATCAACGCTCGCCGATCAATTTGTAAAACTCTCACAACGACGTTCGAAACTCGTTAAAAAAGATAGCGTGCAATTAATGGATTCTATGGAGTTGGAGCAACAACGTGGAATTACAATTAAATTGAATATGGCTCGATTTATTCACGAAAAAAATGGCCAAAAATATCAATTCAATCTAATTGATACTCCGGGTCACGTTGACTTCGCTTATGAAGTTGCTCGATCATTGTCTGCTTGTGAAGGTGCGATTTTGCTTGTCGACGCCGGCAAAGGAGTGCAAGCTCAAACTCTTTCCAATCTGCGACAAGCGCAAAAAAAAGGATTAAAAATTATCGCCGCTATCAATAAAATCGATCTTAAAAATACAGAAATCGAAAAGCATAAGCAGATAATCGCCAGAACCTTAAAAATCAACGAAGATAAAATTAGTCTTCTTTCTGCAAAAGAAAATATCGGGATCACGGAACTGCTCGATCGAGTTGTAGAAGAAATTTCGCCGCCCGCACCTGCGGAAAATGAAAATTTAAAAGCTTTAATTTTCGACGCTTATTATGATCGGTTTCAAGGAGTCACCCTATTTGTACGGGTTTTTGCGGGAAGCTTACAAAAAAAACAAAAAATTAAGCTTTTAAAAACTGGCAAGGTTTATCAAATAACAAACCTGATGATCAAACGTCCCGAACTAGAAGACGTAGATCAGATTATGGCCGGAGAAGTTGGATTGATTCAAGCAAACATCAAATCAATGGCTTCAACATTAAGCGGCGACACAATTGTTAGTTTGGGTGACTCCAAAACAAAGTTAGTAATCAATTATGAAAAAATTCGCCCAGTCGTTTATGCAAATTTTTTCTCAGGTCACAACGAAGATTATAAAGAATTAGAAATCGCATTAGAAAAAATTAAGTTGAATGATAATTCTTTTACTACACGAAAAATAAGTTCTCCAGCATTCGGGCACGGATTTCAATGTGGTTTTTTAGGAGTATTGCACATGGACATTATTCGTGAGCGCATTCAAATGGAACATAAGGTTGATGTTATTATTTCCCAACCGACCGTTCTATATAAATTCATCAGTAAAAATGGCGAAGCGTTGATCACGCAGGACCCTAATGAAGTGAAAAATTGATCAACAATTAACAAAATCATGGAACCGGTTGCTCGGACAATCGTACTAGTTCCGATAATTAATCTCGGACCGGTAATGACGTTAATCATGACTTCACGGGGTAGAATCTTAGAACAAACGACGATCAATTCAACTACTGTTGAAATGGTTTGTATGATTCCGTTAGCGGAGTTAATTCTTGATTTTTTTAATACATTAAAATCAATCACGCATGGTTACGGATCAGTCGGATACGAGCAGGAAGGTTATGAATCAAATGAGAAGCTTTCGCCTTTATACATTCTCTTAAATGACAAACCAGTGGAAATTTTTACAAAAATTGTTCCGAATGAAAAGGCTTATCATATCGGACGAAAAATGTGTGAAAAGCTACAAGAATTAATCCCGCGTCAAAACTTCAAAGTTGCAGTTCAAGCGGCATTACATAATAAGGTAATTGCCCGAACGAATATTGCTCCGTTTAAAAAGGCGGTTGCGGATAAATGTTATGGTGGCGACATTACAAGAAAACGAAAATTATGAGACAAACAAAAAAAAGGAAAAAAAAAGATGAAGAAAATCGGTAATGTAGATTTGCCTTTTAAAATTTTTAGCGAAATGTTAAAAATATCATAATAAAATAAATTTTTAACCAATGAGTATAGTCTTGATTATCGGAATTACTTTAATTGTGGTCGGGAGCGCTTGTTTTTTGGGCAATATATTTTTCTACATCATAAACAGAAGAAAAGGAATTAAAAAAATTGAAAATAACCAAATCAAAATTGAAGAAGAGTAGGCCATAAATTATGTTTTTTGATTCTAATTTTGAAAAGGATAATCGAAATAAATTTGACACACACAACCAAGGTTCGCATTCGAATGATTTAAACGCCTCCAAAAAAGAAAAAAATATTTATTATGAAAATATTAAAGCTGAAATAAATAGCGAAAAAAAACAACTGGTTTTTTGAATTTGTTTTCTTTTTATTTGAACAGCGGCATTTTCAATAATAACACTTTTATTTTTCTTGGGAAAAGAAGCAGTTCATTCGATGTTTTTTAACTTTTTTTTTAACGGACCGTATATTGTTTTGTATTTGCCGGCCGCCATTATAGGTTTTGTGTTGTTGCTTTATTTTTTAACTTCCTATTATCAATTTTATAAAGAACGACAAATGTATTTTAATAATGAAAATTCATATCCGGCTACCGGTGATATGCGAGTTCCGTACTTTGTACTATCAGCTTATAAGCGAATGATTTTTTTGCAAATTTTTAGTAATTGAATCTTTATTTTTGGTTACTTTATTTTTGCAGCGGTAATTTCAATATTGGTTATTTTTGGTGATGCAAACACAGTGAACGGCAAAACAATTATGTTTGAGAGTGGCGGGATTAAGATAGAAATAAGTAAAATTTTAAATTCAACCAAAAAACTAATACTGACTTGTATTTTGCTAGGCGTTGTTTTTGCTGTTCACTTGTCAATATTTATTTTCGCTAAGATGAAGCAAATCAATCTTAATATTGTTTTCGATATTGAAAATAAAATCGATCACGAAAAAATTAGTTCGTTTGCTAAAAAAGTTCATATTTTTTGTTTCGCACTTATTATGATTCCGATTTTAATGGTATTAATTTTTCTATTTTTGCTAAATAGAATAATCAAAATAAGACAATAAATTTAGCTTAATTGTTTTTATTTTTAAATTTTAGAATCGAATTTCGCTTCTGAAAATCGAATAAAAAGATCTGCTACAAATAATGGGCTTTTTTTTAGAATTTTTCATACTTTATTATTTGTGTGGAGAATATTAAAAAATTTTATGACTTGATCTTCTCGAATATTTAAAGTTTTTATTTCAAAAGAAAACAACATTTTGTAAAGAAAACAATCATTAGTTTTTTTTATTTTTCAATATAAGGATCGTAAATTTTCGATAATTCTAATTTCGCTGAGCTTGTTCTTTTCGTTTTCTGTTCTACATATATCGCTTTGCGAAATGTTTATAATTTTAGAAAGATTAAGTTGCGTTAAATTCGTTTGCTTTCTTAAAAATTTAAAAATTTTACTGCACATAAGTCGATCTAAGGGTTTTTCGGGATCATTACCCAAAATTGATAGGAACATTTTTTTATCAGTAGCTTCCAGTAACTTAAAGATTAGATTTAGTTTTTCAATTTTGGTTTCAGTATTTATTTTCGGATTTATTTTCTCGCTATTTAGTTTTTCAAATTTTGTTTTGATCTCTATGAAATTTTCTTCTAAATAAATTAAAAAATTATTTGCTGCGTTTTCAATCGAATAAAAAAGATAGCTAAATCCTGCATCATTTTTTCTAACTTTAGACATAAAAACAGAGATTGAAAATGCATATTTCGATGCTAAAAATCGGCTCTTTTCCGTTTCAATGTTATATTTTGTTTTTCGCATTGATGGAGTGTTATAAAAATCATAAATTAATTTGTAAATTCTAAAATTAGGAATTTTGCCCATTTCCATTCGATAAATTGTTGTTGTTGAGACTCCGATAATTTTTGCGATCTCCTTTTGACTGAGTCTGAGTGATTTTCGTGTTTTCTTCATTCCTAAAAGAAAAGAAGAGAAATTTTTATTTAATACATTCGACTTTTTTAGTTTTTTGATTTTGCTATTGTAGGTCATGTTGTTTTTAAATTTTTATGATTTTTTGCGATGTATTCAAGCTTAACGAGTCTTTTATATATCAAAAAAAAAAATTTTTGAATCAAATCTATGGTAAATTTTTTATAAAAATCCGTTTTTAAAGAATATTAAATTAGCTAAGATGAAAAATTATAATTTTGGTGAATTTAATGTTTTTTAACAACAAAAATTAAAATTAAAATTTAATTTTTTCAGTTGGTTGCTAATTTACCAAGACAAAATTAACTGTTTTATTAGGAACAAAAACTATTTTTTTGATTTATTGTTTGATCAGAAAGTCGTTAATTAAATCTTTTGCAATCATGATTGCGTCATTTTTTTCGATTCCGCCGATGTCCATTCCAGCGCAATGCTTTACACCGCTGTTACTGTGGAAGGCGTTGAGCTGAACGGTTGTTAGTGAAGTGCTAGTAAGATTCTTTGAAGGCAAAATCCTCGATGGGTTGACGACGAGCAGCTTTTGTTTCAAAACTAAAAGTTGCGAATGTCAAAATCGGTCGAAGAACATTAGCAAAAAAACATCAAGCATTGAAAATGCTAAAATTGTTTGAGTGAATTTTTTAAATAGTTTTGAATTTGTGTGCGTTTTTGTTAAAAATAATTATTTTAAATGATTTATTGAATAGAAATTATTGGCTTTTAATTTCATAAGCGATTAAATGCTTAAGTTAAAAAACAATTTTAGCTAAAAAAAACTCAACAAAAAAAATAACGATTAAGTTGTTGCTATTTTTTTGATTGTTTCTTTTTGTAAAATCAACCAGCAATCAAAACAACAGAAACGATTCCGATTGTTCCGATAACGGCGAAGATTAGAAAAATGTTTACTGATGGTTTTGTGGTTTTTTCTGTAAGGTTCGGAGTTAGAGTCGAAGGTTTTGACGTTGATAAGGCGGAGAATGGGTTAATATCATTGTCGCTCCGTACAGTTCTTTCTTTTTGAATAAATTCAATAATTTTGTTTTTTAGGGTTGTTTGGAAGATTGCGAAGACGTCATCATCTGTCATGTCTAAGTTTTCAACTTCAATAATATCAGAACTAATGATTTTTCTGATCATGTGATAATTGTCTAAAATTTCGTAACGATAAGATGTTAAAAAACTGGTATCGGTGTCGTAAGTTAGGTAAATTTTTAAAAAAGTATCACCGTTAGTATCAAATTCGTTGTACTGAATTATTTCCGTTGCAGATCCGTTATTATTATCTATACTTTTGTAAATGCGTTCAAAAAAATTATCCATAAGATCGGTTGATAGAATGTTTCGAATGGATTTTCGTGCGTTGGAAATATAAGGATTTTGAAAAACACCTTGATGCGCAGCGTTGTTATATTCATTAAACAATTCAAAAAATTTACTATCGATCAATTCCTGAAAAGCGTTGTAATCGTCGGCTTGGAACAAGTCATATCTTAGCGGCTCAGGAACATCGGAAGAGATGAATTCGACAATATTCCTTCTAATTTCGTTCAGGTTGTGACGTCCGTCTCCAGTTTGCATTGCATACTTATAAATTGTGGCAGTTCCGATTTCAAAATAAAGAGTCAGCGAAATATACTTTCAATTGTTGGATAGTGTCGTTTTAACTGCTATTTTTTCTGTTTCGCCAGTGGGGCTTGTTTGGGCCTCGGTGAATGTATAAGTTGGGAATCTTGAGTTTACTGGGATTAAAAAAAAGGCGTTAATAATGTTTCGAAGTCTTAAATTTAAAATAATCGAAGGTGTGGCAGTAAATAATTCTAATTGTTTATTTTCAGAATCTAATTGTGAGTCAATGGTAGTTTGTTCTTGTTGTTCAGGAGATAGCGAATCGGAGCTATCATCTGCGGATAGTCTAACGCTTTCTCCATTCGCAGTATTTAAAATCGGTGGTTTTATTGCTATGACGGAAATAATGGAAATTGTTGCGATTAAAAACAATAAAATTGGCAATTTTAAAAATTTCATCTTCAAAATATTTATTTATTAAGGTGTTCCCTAAAACCGTTTTTCCAAAACTTAACAAATTCAATTCAATAAAATATTATAGCTTATTATAAAAAAGTGTTTGAAAAAAATAACAACAAAGTTGTTGTTAATTTTTAGTTTGTTTTTTTGTAAAATCAACCGCAACCAAAAGAACAAAAACATTTCAGGTTGTTCCGACGAACAAAAAAATTAGAAAAATGTTTGTTAATAGTTTTGTAGTTTTTTCGGAGGAAGAAGAGAAGATTTGAGATGTTTTGTGAGCGGCAGGGAAAAACTTCATGGGAAGATGAATTTTATTCGAAAGTTGGGGAAAAGCCTTGAGGTTGGGAGATGCTAACTACAGGAGTTGGGCAGAGGTTGAAATCAATGGTTGTCATGTCTACTTTTTTCTCGACAATAAAGTCAATATTTTTTTGTTTTAAAGTTGTTTTTAATGTAACTATATTGTCAGCGTCAATAAATCGAAACTGTTGAGTGATAAAAATTAGAAAATGATTGGGATTAACGAATTGACAGAACTATCAAAAAATGAAAATTTATAATAATATAGTAAAAGATTGGTTGAAGAATTATAAATTAGTTTAATTTCTGAATAGTTGCGTGTGTATTTGATTGTTTGAGTTTTATTGCCGAAGATGCGGTCACATTCGTGATCGAAGACGAGCTTTAACGCTTGTGAAATCCTTGTGAATGAAATCTTGAATGACAAGAATCTTTGATTAAAAAGTTTGGTTCGGACTTGAATTAATTTTTTCAGTTTGCTAATTTATCAAGACAAAATTAACTATTTTATTGGGAACAAAAACTATTTTTTTGATTTTTTGTTTGATCAAAAAGTCACTAATTAAATCTTTTGCAATCATGATTGCATCATTTTTCTCGATTCCGATCGGGATTATCGTAGTTTTTTTTACCTTTCCATTAATTTGAACAACCAAACTGGTTGTATCTTCGATTAAATCTTGAACTTTGAATTTGGGTCAGTTTGTCAACACGAGACTTTTTTGATTTGTTCAATTTTTTTGTTGTGATAATTCTTCAGTTAGGTGTGGAGCTAATGGGTGGAGCAATTTCAAAAAATTAAATCCCATTTTTCAGGGAACGACCTTAGCTTTATAACAATAATTAATAAATGACATCAGTTTCGCGATTACAACATTAAATAAAAATTTTTCATAACTATCAGTAATTTCTGAAATTAATTTAGATTGAATTAGTTTTTCTTTAGTGTTTAACTCGCGAGAAGTTCAAAAATCATTATCTCTTTTAAGTAGAGTTCAGACTCGGGCCAGTCATTTTCGTGTCGCGAAAAGTCCTTTTTCATTTCATAAAATAGAATCGGAAAATGGACCTAAAAATTTTTCGTGAAGACGAATTGCGTCGGCTCCATGGGAAATAAGGAAATCATTAGGATTTACGATGTTGCCTTTTGATTTAGACATTTTTTTACCATCTTCAGCAAGAATCATTCCTTGATTTATAAGTTTTGCAAAAGGTTCATTACTGTCAAAAAGTTTTAATTTTTTGGACAGAAAATGATTCCAAGAACGCGCGTATAAAAGATGAGAAACGGCGTGTTCAGAACCACCGACATACAAATCAACCGGCATTCAGAAATTAATTCTTTTTTTCGCCTCCAAACTATTGAGCGGCAAATAATTGCCGTCACCTGTTCGCAAAATATAACCTAAAAAATATCAACAACTGCCCGCTCATTGTGGCATTGTATTCGCATCAAACCCCTGTTCAATTCAGTTCGGCGAGTGAGCTAACGGTGTGTTAAAATCATTTTTTGTTTTTTTGTTTGATCACAAATCAAACGAAAATTTCGGAAGTAAAAGTGGCAGTTTTTCTTCATGAATTAATTGCGGATTTTTGTTAATATATTTGACGGGAAATGGTTCGCCTCAATAACGTTGTCGCGAGAAAATTCAATCACGAATATGAAAATAAGTTTTTGGCTCTAAATTAATTTGATTGTTTTTTAATTTGGAAAAATTTTCTTGTGAATTTGCTTCTTTTTGTTCGATGGAAGTTTTTATTTTTTTTACATCACAACCATCAAAAGTTGCATTCTTTGCCAAAAATCAATCTTGACGGCTTAATCTTGGAGCACCGAAATTTGTCCCAGTAGCGAAATCAACATCAAGATAAGATACATAGCTAATGGGAAGTTTTTTATTTGTTATCGGATGACTAATCGTTAAATTGGTAGTAAAAAACAACGGATTTTTATCTATTATTTTTTTGCCAAATGCTGGTTTTTTTTCGAATTCTTTACGTATATCATTTAATTTTTTCATCTGATGAAGATCCAAAATCGAATCAAGAAGTTTATTATTTATTGAAATTGTTACAAAAGTCGTTTGGCTCAAGACTGAAAAATCGACTAAAAAAAATGGAATTTTTTGATCCGTTTTTTCATTAATTGCTAATTCAAAATAGTATCCGTTTTCTTTGCCGATTCAATTTTTTTGAGATTTTTTAATTGATTCTGATCAATTTAAATCTTTTAGTCCGTCTAGTAAAGAATCGGCAAAATATGCCAAATCAATAGTTCATTGCTTTTGTTTTTTTTTGAAAACAGCAAAACTGCCGCGTTCGGATAACATCTTCCCATCAATCTCGATAATTTCTTCGTTCGCCAGAACTGTATTCAAACCAGGACAAAAATTAACCTCTATCTCTTTGATTTTCGCCAATTTTTTATCAAAAAATTGTCCGAAAATTCACTGCGTGGTCTTGTAATACGCAGGTTCTGATGTTATTAGTGGGTGTTCAAAGTCGTAAGTGAATCCGAGAACTTTTAACTGTTCAATAAAATTGTTAATATTTTTTTGAGTGAATATGTTGGGATCTTTTTTTGTTTTAATTGCGTATTGTTCGGCAGGCAATCCAAAACTATCGAAACCAAGTGGATGCAAAACCGAATATCCTTGCATCATTTTCATTCTAGTAATAATATCCGTCGCTAGATATCCCCGAATATGTCCAACGTGTAGCCCGTTCCCCGAAGGATATGGGAACATATCTAAAATATAGAACTTCGGCTTACTAAAATCATCAATATCAGTTCGGAACAACGCTAAATCTTGTCAGATTTTTTGTCATTTTTTTTCAATTAAACCGTGGGAATAAATCATAAAATTTAATGTTTAAATTAATTATAAATTTATTTGTCGTCAGTAATCGAATAAGGTGTTAATTTTTTTCAACTAGTTAACGCAAACTTGTTGCGAAGAGAATTAAATTGATTTTCGATATTTAAGTTTTTGTTTTCATCAGTGAGAAAAAAGTTTGGAAATTTTTCTGCATATTTTTTTAGTTCAATTTGTGAAACGAGCTCTGGTAGAATTTTTATCTCTCCTTTTTCGCAACCGGCAACGAAGTTTTTTTGTGAATTAGCCTGAAGGCTAACTAGCGACAATTTATCTAAATCTGAAAATCAAATAAATCGGTTGATTGTGTATAAGTTAATCTCCGGAAAAAGCACTCCCATAGTTTTAGCAAACACGCCGACAACTCGATCATTCGTAAAACTTCCCGGACCGAGCGGAAGATAAATGCTTTCAAGTGCCGTGTGTTTTATTTTTGCTGCCGAAAATAGCTTTTTTATTTCTACGATAAAAACTTCAGTTAAATTTTGTTTCAACGGAATTTCAATTTTTTCTTTTAGTTCATCATCTTTGAAAAGTGCGAGAGTCAATTTATTAAAACTGGTAAAAATCAAAAGTTTCATCGGATGGTTATTTTTTATTAAATATATTAGTGATTTTATCAACCAATTTTTTTTGTCCTGTAACAACGGCAGTTCGCGAAGTTTCGCCCTTGACAATAAATTCAATAAGAAGCGCTTGATCAAGTTCAATGTGAGGGAGAAACGGTTTTGGTCATTCTATAATCACAATATCATCTGCTAGATGCTCAATAACTCAGAGTGTATTTTTTTGATTCTTAATTTTATAACCATCAAAATGTGAAAATAGCCTGTCACCATTAAATTTAAACTGATGCATAAGTGTGAAGCTTGGGCTAGTAACTAGTTCGTTAATTCCTAATGAATAAGCAAAAAACTTAACAAAGCTAGTTTTTCCTGCACCGAATCCACCTTCGAGTAAGATTATTTGCGGAAATTCAACTGCGGTAGCAATGGCAGCAGCTAGCTTTTTAGTTGCAAACAAGTCAACTAAAAAAAAATTTTGATTATTTAACATAAGATAGTTTGAAGGTAAAAAACAAAACTGTTTGCTTTCAAAAGATTTCGAATCTTACGATAGTGGTTTTAAGCATTGTTTCAGCAATCCTTACAGGCGACAGTGTAGGCTTCATGTCCACCAATTAAAAATAAATCTTTGCTTGCGATTAGCCGCTTTGAGAATGATGCACGCCCTTTACAGGAAAAACAAATCGCATATAGATGTTTGACCTTGTCGGAGATATCTAAAATTCCTTTTGTTGACAAGAAAAAATTTCGTTGTCAATCGTATAATAGACCGTCGCAGACGACTGTAAGTCCGTTATCAATGAGTTTTTTAATTATTTCAATGATTCCAACATCAAAAAAATTAATTTCATTAAAGAAGATCACATCGTAATAACGTTTTTTAGATGTGTATCAATTTCAAAAATCACTTGATTTTTCGAACGCTAAAGCTCGTTTAGTTTCGCCGTTGTGCGTTCCGATGTGATCGCTATCTATTCGATTGTCGAATTTTGTTTTTACAACCAAAACTGAACTAAATTTCTCATAGTAATTGATTGTCGCTATTAGTTTAGTTGTTTTTCCTGCAAAAAGCGGGCCGGTAAATAACACTAATTTTCCTTTTTTCGGGCGCGAAGTGGGTTTATGTTTAGATTTCATTGTAGATTTTAAAAATGGGGTGAGTGAAGGGACTCGAACCCTCGAATACCTGTACCACAAACAGGGGCGTTAACCTCTTCGCCACACCCACCGTATTTTATTTAATTATTTTATATTTTTTTAAGCAAAAGCCACAAAAAATCCATAAGTGATTAAAAACGCGGTTCCAGTAACGAACAAATCGATTAAAGTTGTCAGTAGCGGAGAAGACATTAGTGTCGGATCATAATCGAAATAATCAGCTAAAATTGGTAACATGATTGAAAAAAAGTAAGCAATAGTTACTGAAAAAAATATCACACAAAAAATAATAATATTTTCTAAAATATAATAGTTATCAAAAGTTTTGTCGTAAAAAGTCACATCAAAAATAATTTTTCGAATAAATATCCCGACAAAAATGAACACTAATATTAATCCTAAAATTTTCGCCTCTTTCCAGAAAACCCTCCTGTAATTTCCTGAATGAATCTCATCGGTTGCTATAAATTTAATCATGACGGCAGTGGCTTGTAATGCGATATTACCGATCATTGCTAGTAAAAACGGAAGGTATGGCAAGATAAAAAATAGTCATTCTTGATCACCAAAATCATTTTTTCCTAAAACTAGGGTGATAATTATGTTGGAAATTAATGAAACGACGAACGTAATTGTTAGTCAAAAAATTCGACTAGAAAAGTGACCTCTTACATTAGTATTAAAATAACCCAGATTAGATGATGTATCCGTAATTCCGGCAGCTCTGCTAAAGCTCTCTTCAAATTCTTCTTCCGAAATTTCAAGGAGCGTGTCTGCACTTAAAACCCCGACTAAACGTAGCCCGTTGTCGACAACCGGAAGTTCAGCCACTTGATATTTCTGAGCTTTTTGCAAGCCTTTTTCCTTGGTGTGGAGCGCTCGGATGAAAACCACGTCAGTTTTCATAATTGAAGATATTTTTTCATTTAAATCAGCAGAAATCAGATCTTCTAGATATAAGAAACCGACCAAAATATTTCGATCATCCGTAACGTAGTAGCAGTTTGTTCCTTTATCGACTTTCGTTTTAAATGATGATTTTTTAATTTTTTTAAACGCAACGGAAACTTTATCATTTAAATTAAAACTAATCAAGTCAACGTCCATTTCTGATCCGATTGAATCTTCCGGATAGCCGAGTAGCGTATTAACTGATTTTCGTTGCTTGGCTGAAATCGAGTTTAAAATTTGTCACACTAAGCTTGACGGTGCTTCTTCGATTATGTCAATAATGTCATCGGTAAAAAGTGGTTGTAGTAGCTCTTTGGTTTCCGCCTGGCTAAAACCATTAATAATTGTTGCAATAGTTGCTGAATCTAGCTGATTAAAAACTTCAGCTGCAGTTATTCGATCAAGTGAGCGAAGAAAAAAAATCTGGTTTGCGGGTTTAAAACCGTAAATTCATTCTGCTAAATCCTGTTCGTCAACAAACTTTGATATGTGTCGGATTTTTTTTACATCTTTATCCATCATCGCTTTTTTAAAGCTCTGAAATAGAGCATTTTCGTTATTAATTTTAAGAATGTCAGTTGTTTTTTTCGTCATGATAATTTAATTTAAATTAGGGATTGAACATTTTTTTTAGTTTAACAAGAATCATCGCGACGTTGTTTTTTTCGTCTAGAGCGATAATTGAAATTTTATTTTTTTTACCGTCGTAAAAAGAAATTTTTCCGGTCGTTTCGGAAACCAAAACAATGGCGTTGTAGGTATTACGCATCAGTTCTGCGGCTGCCATGTGACGCGTTCCTGTTTGCCGAGATTTTCTTTTTGTTTCTTTTAAAGCAACAAAAATATTGGCTGCTTCAAGCAATCAGTTTTCTTCGTTAATTAAGACCGCTCCGTCGTGAAGCGATGTTCTTTTATAGCCAAAAATATTAATTAACAAGTCGGCGCTAATTATTGCATTGATTTGGAGCCCAGGCGAAATAATCGAGCTTTGAATTTTTTTATATGTTCCAAAAATAATGAAAACTCCGATTTTTTTTCGCGAACACTCTAAAATCGCGTTTGAAATCTCGTTAAGATAGAAATCTTGTTCAATTTTTAAGTTTTTAAATCTTTTAATAGGTTTGTTTAATAAAAAATAAACAATTAAAAAAAATATAAGCAATAAGAAAAATCCAAATGAAAGCGCACCAATTAAAAGATTAAGATCAATTTTGATGTTCGATGCAAATTGTGATATTGAACGTAAAAATAGCATCATGATAGTCTGATTTTTCGGATGACATAGAGGACATAATTACATAAAAATGATTGGTGGAGATGACGGGAGTCGCACCCATTTCCAAAAAGTTCCTAATCGTGATCTACAGCTTATTTCCGAATAAATACTCTAGTTGTCGTCTCGAAACAAACGAATTAAACTAAAGACGCTTCGATCCCAATTTCACTCTTTATCGGTCGATACGTTAGCGATAACGAGTTATTCAATCTTTTGTTAATAACTATAATCTAGAGGATTGACACTCATGAAAAAGCCATCGGCTAACCTACGCGAACGCTGGCTGTGCCGAAAAAGTGTTTAGGGATTTTGGAATATTTTTCCCAAGAGCCAAGCGCAAACTTGACTAGTTTTGCTGCACACAAAGAGGTAAATCTTTCTGTCGAAACTAAAACACCCCCACAAAGAATGTTTTTATAGAAAAAGTAAAATAATAACTTATCGTTTATCTTGCATTTTTCTATCTTAATAATTATATCCCGCCACGAAATTAAATTAGTCAATTAAACCAAAAGAGAATTTTGATTTTTTTTTTGATAATTTTGCTTTGTCGTTACCTTTTTTTCGTTTAACTAGAACAACTTCAATTTTAATTTTGTTATTTTTGAAGTAAAGCGATTTTGCTAACAACAGCGCCTTTTCTTTCTTTTTTTCAAAATGAATTCGAATAATTTCTTTCCTGTTTAATAGTAATTTTTGGGAAAGTTTTGTCCCGCCGATTTTGGCACCCTCTAATTCGAAAGTATCGATTTTGGGATTAAAAATAATTTTCGCATAAATTAAATCAAAATTTCCAGCAATTAACGATTTAACCTGGTCGCTGCTTAAGATTACTCCGGCCTCTCAGGTTTTTAAAATTTTAAAATTATAACTAATTTTTCGATTTTCATATGGAATCGCTCATGAAGATCGTTTTTGTTTTTTCATTATTTAAGAACTCTTGATAGAGTTAGTTTATCCGATTAAATAGTCGTAAAAACTTTCAGCAAAATAACCAAAACAACACTAACAACTACTAAAAATAGATTAATACGAAAAACAATTGAACCAACAAATTCTGTTTTTTTTTCAACAAACAACTGTTGGCTACCACCGCTGATTGAAGCTAATGCTTCGTCGGATGAGGTTTCCTTCAACAATCCGAAGAGAATCAAAAATACCGAAAGAACTATCAGCGAAACGTAAAGAATTTGAATAATGTTCATTTTTTAAACTTTAAATAATTATACTCTGTAATTTAAAAGGTCCTAGAAACGAAATAAACAAATCCAAAACCAATAATTATTCAGCTAACGCTCAAAGTGTACTTCAATGAATTTTTATAAAAATAATAATAGCCAAAAACGATCAAATTACCAACCGCTGCAAGCCTGAAAATACTCATTGCATCTATTAGTTCAGCGGTGAACTCGTCAGACGATTCAAATACAGAATCAAGTGTTTGACCGGTGAGTATCGGCAAGACTTGAATGATTATTCTATTGAAAATTTCGCTTCCGAAAACAACTCCTGCTGCTGCAGGTGCTAATCCTAAAAGAAAGAAGCTCAATGATGTTCAAATTTCCGGAGAAGAAGTAATAAATGATAAAAAAATACCACCAATAGCGACGTTTGAAAAAACGCGTCACCTCTCTTCTACTTGCAACATTGAAATTATCCCGATCATCGCCAAAACCAATAACGTACTCAAAATAAACGTAATAGAAAATAGTTTTAAAATAGTGTTTTTTTTATGTAAATTGTCTAATTTGTTATTTAGTTTGTGGCGTAGATGTTTTCCCTTTAAACTATTATCGGATTCGCTTAAATTATAAATAGTTGATAAAAAAAACACGTATCCGATTAACAAAATGACGGTCATTAATGTAAATCCGGAAAGTATATCGACTGGAAATGGCGCGTAGTTTAAAAAAGAAAACGCATTAGTAAAACTAAACAAATAAAGTGAGTCGAAAAATATCAGTATTAAAATTGTAAATTTTATTTTTTTGGCAGAGTCGATCAGTTTTTTACCGACAAACAATAACGCCAAAATGTGTAAAACAGAAAGCGTCATTATCGTGTACATATTGCCGCCAAAAATACTACTCCACCCAAGTATTAGCAGTGATGGATCGCCCAGGGTCGCCGCTTTTGAACCTAATCCGATCATTGATACTACCTCAGGCAGTGATGTAATAATCGCAACGAAAAATGTAGCCGCAAACACGGCGCCAGTTTTCGTGAAATGAAATAAATCTACAATATATCGGGGGATTAAAAGTGATGAGAGAAAAACAACCAAAAACAAGGAAGCAAAACAAAACCAGAACTGAAAACTATTCAATTCAGAAAAAACAACAAAATTCATTTACTAACTATTTCTTAATATTGCGTTTCGTAAAAATAATCTCGTATTCTTAAATGTCGCGGAGAGATAATTTGAAATCAAAAAGCGGAGATTGTCCCGAAAAGAGTAAAAAATAGCGGCGAGATGATCAGTAAAAAATTCGCTTCATCACTGGAAAAAGCTTTGTTTAAATCAGAATTTGTAAGCTTTAAAAACAAAAAAATAAAGTCAACACCAAAAAATCAAGCCAATTTTAAAGATGCAATCGTTCCCACATAGAAAAATTTAATGTTAAGTGGATTAAAATGTTTGGTCAGATCTAACGAATCTTTTTTAAAAAACGATGGTCAAAGAAATAGTTTTCGTCAGAAACTTAATTGAGCATCAATTTTTAGTGGCGTAAAAATAAATGGCACCTTTTGAAGAGTAGGGTGCGGCGCGAGATAACGATCAGAAAGCGGAAAATTTTTATTTTTTAGTCAAAAATCTTCCAGATAAGTGTTGTGAATTCAATGCAGTTTTCAAAATCGGAATTGTCAAAAATGTGTGTTTTTTAACGCCCCAAGAACACTCGTTCTTTTTGCGTCCCATTCCGGATCAGCCGTTAGTTGAAGCGCACTGTCCACTTTAAATGAATAGGAAATCAATTTTAAGACGACGAATCAAAAAATATGAAAAAGATACTCTAACAAAAGAAAAATAACTATTTTAATATCCTGATTAGCTATAATTTTTCCCAGACTCACCGTCGTAAAAAAAATGAAGAAACACGGAGCAATTTGATCAAAAAAATAAACAGAGCTGCACTTTCATTTCGAGCTCAAGATATTAAAAACCGTTAGATAATAAAGAAAAAAACCGATCGTTGCTCCAGGTAAGGCGAATCCATCTAGATCAAATGTTAGCGCCGGTCCAGTTGATTTAAAACCAAGAAAATTGAATAAGCTATGAATTTCATTGCGTTGAACTGGCGAAGCAGCAATTACTCAAAACCGAGCGCACAAAAAAATCACAAAAAACGAAACGATAAAAATGTTTAGCAATTGAAACTGATGATTTTTTATAACTTTTCTAATTCGTAGCCAAAGTCAAAAAATAGTAAAAAAAAACAAAATTCCAATCGCTGAAAAATATTTTCAAAACTCTGAATGGTGCAATAACATAAATTAACAATTTAATAAATTAACGATTTTTAACTAAATTTTTTGTTCTCGGTTAATAAGTTCTTTAAATGAGCGAATCATCATACTTCCCAATTCGGCACTAACCTTAATTTTAAAATCATCAAAAAGATCCGAAGCGCTATTAATAAAATACTCTAGAGGTTTTCTTTGAACATAACTCTGTAAAAAAGATGATGACTTATAGCGCAGTAGTTCAGTTAGCATCGTTCGTCAAATTTCATCAATCTTACTGGTTAGTACTCCACAAAAAAACTGGTTAAGTCTTAGTGGTTCCTTTTCGTGAATTTGAGCTACAATTTTTTTAATCTGTTCATTAAGCTGGACAGCGACCGCTTGTTGAGTGAGAAGATTCTTTGATTTATTTTTATCGAATTCAATTTTTAAACCGAGATCTTCTACGAATTTTTTAATTTTTGGAATTTCAAACGAATTGATATGAAACGGGTTGGCGATCATTCATCTTAATTCAGTTTCGATATAAAAAACTAGGAACTGCAGAATGTATGGCGTAAAATCGTGTTTTTCTCGAAGAAAATCTCGTTGGTGGTAAACCACTTTTCGTTGTTGTGAAATAACATTATCGTATTCTAGAAGTGTTTTTCGTTGGTCAAAATTTGATTGGGTAAGTTTTTGTTGATATTTGTTGATTGCTCAACTAAGAATCTTCGATTCAATTGATTCACCACCAAAATCTTTGAACTGTTTTTTGAACATTTTATTTCCGAACCGAAGGAACAAGTCGTCATCTAGCGAGAGATAAAATTGGCTTCGGCCTGGCTCACCTTGTCGTCCGCTTCGACCGCGCAACTGAAGATCGATTCGCTCTGATTCATTTCGTTCGGCACCCAACATCACAAGTCCGCCAAGTTCTTCCGCTTTCTTATCAAGTTTAATGTCGGTGCCGCGACCCGCCATGTTTGTGGCGATTGTCACCGCTTTATAGTGTCCGGCTTTGGCTACGACTTCCGCCTCATAAATGTGGTGTTTGGCACTCAAAACATTGTGACGAATTTTCATTTTTTTTAAAATTAAACTAATATCTTCGGATGTTGAAACCGAATTACTTCCAATCAATATTGGTTGTCCGATTTTATGCAATCGTTCAATTTCGTTGGTCAACGCAATATATTTGCTTTTCTTATTGTAAAAAAAGAGATCTTTTTGATCATCGCGAATCATCGGTAAATTCGTCGGAATGACTACGACTTGCATATTGTATGTTCCGATAAACTCATTTTTCACGGATACGGCAGTTCCCGTAATTCCAGAAATTTTATCGAATAGTCGAAATAAATTTTGATAAGTAATTGTCGCCAAAACTGAAGTTTCATCAGAAATTTTAGTGTCTTCTTTAGCTTCCAAAGCTTGATGCAATCCGTCTGAATAACTACGGTTTTCAAGTGCACGTCCAGTAAAATGATCAATCAGAAAAATTTTATTCTTACGAACTAGGTAATCAACATTTTTTTGTAAAATAAAATATGCGAAAAGAGCATTGTTAATCTGATGATATTTTTCAGAATTATTTCGGCTATAAAAATCTTTAATACCAAAAATATATTTCGCTTTTTTCGTTCCGAAGATAGTCAATGAACAACGTTTGAATTCAGCTTCAATCTCATAGTCGGATGGCTTTAAACTTTTAACAAATTTATTTACAGTAAGATATTCAGAAGCACGATTGATCGGAATTCCAGAAATAACTAGTGGGGTTCGGGCTTCGTCGATCAGAATGGAATCGGCTTCGTCGACGATTGCGAAGGTGTATTTTTGTTGCATTTTCGGCATATCAAAACCAATCATGTTGTCTCGAAGATAGTCGAAACCGAGCTCAGAATTTGTGATGTAGATGATATCCTTTTTGTAATTT
>JAODAI010500711.1:0-13454 GCA_027575025.1 Scotoplanes globosa
GCCCAGTTTTCAAAGAAAATGGTACATGGAGGCCGGAGGCTATGCCCAATTTTGTGCTGATTTTAGCTACAGCTAATTAAAAACCGAAAGCGGGCTCCTGGACCCCACGATTCAACACAAAGCAATGATATATCGTGGTCGCCTGGTCTGTGCCCGGACCAGCATCTCAGCCATTGAAAGTTGGGAGCTATGTTTGACACATCGGAGGGTATGATAAATAGAGTACAATAAAATTGTTAAATGATGAGAAATATTAATGCCTTTAAGAATGGTCTTGATACAGTAGGTATTCGATCAATTAACTTTGTTGAAAAATTGCTTAAAAAACAATTCACAAACCCCAAACATAATTTTTGAGAAAATCGAGGGCCCTACGTATCAATTCTAGCGGCCCAGTGTTGGCACTAGGCTAGGTGCGCGATAGAGGGTTCACACAACCGTACTGGGGGTGGGGTCACGCATATTCTGGAGGTGGCGGAGGGATATGCAGACCTTCACGTATTGAGAATCCCAGGAGAGCAACACATGGTGCTCCTGGGAGATTTAAGGAGACCAGTCGGCTCTCCTGAAAATGTCACACATTTTTTCTTGTCCTATAAACGCTGTATTTGTAACACAATAGGTCCAAATGTAACTGAATATAGATCAGTAATATCACATTGGGATTTAAGACCAATATTTGAAATATTAGACATTCATATGTGCATGCATGACATATGGCGTTGAGTCGTCAGATACCATCCCTTGTGGGTTTTCAAGAGACAAAATGGTGGTCGTCACAACACAATTTGCTTCATTAAGCGAGCTGTTGTAATTGAATATTTTTCAATTCACAAGATTCCTAAATCAGTTTTGTATATATAATTTTATTTTCATTGTTCCAAGTTTTCTCCCTGGGTAATTACGACGGCCCACCAGGTCCGGTGCTTAGCGCCGGTTTCTGTGGCGCAAGCGGATGAGAGTCAATGACTCCCCCCTGAATGGGACGCTGGTCCATTGCAAGTAACTCCCCAGCGAAGCTGGTACTCATTTTTCCGGTTTGAGTGAAGCTGAGGCAAGCGGGATAAAGTGTTTTTGCCCATTTTCACAACACAGCGTCCAGTCGGGAATCGAACCCGGACCTATGGCACGCAAATCAGACTCCATGTTTGTGTTGTGAAGTGGAAATTTTGCTTGGCGTTGGTGTCAGCGCCGTTGCGGCTGTATTGCGCAATTGATAGGCTAGGCGAGCTGCGTCTCAGTTTGCACACTGTGGCGCAGGTGTAGGTTGACTGGTTGAGGTTACGGTGCACGCTGTATTTTAGGCAGTTTGGGTCTAAATCAGGGATGGCTGCAGACGTCTATTTAGTGGTGGTTCGAGGGATCAACCGGAGTGCATGGACCTCCACATCGTGTGCTGAGCGTATGGACCTCCACCTCATGTGCTGAGTGTATGGACCTCCGCGTCGTGTGCTGAGTGTATGGACCTCCGCGTCGTGGGCTGAACGTTGTGGACCTCAGTTCCTTGGTTGGGGTTATGACAGCGTTGGCACTAGACTCAAATATTTGGGAGGGATTTCACAAAAATTCCCTCTTTGATGTTTTAAAAAAGAGGGATTTGATATTTTTGGTAGGGAATTCCCTCCCAAAATACAAAATGCGCGATTTTTCATCACCAGTGATGCACTTATAATTCAAATAAACAAACACTATATCTTGGCATGCACTCACTGTCTGTTGTGAGGACCTACGAATATAGTCGCGTCGCGTTCGGAATTTATTATCTTTTATGTGTGCGTGAGTGATCCCCTACTGGTATGCGAAATGTACTATATGTTATAACGTTATTACCCGTTATGCGATTTATGAACCCGGTTACCCCGTATTGATTGTGGTATATATATGGGTATATATACGGCACAATGGTCGTATTACCTATATATTATTAATATATAGAGGGTATTAGGTTTAATTGACCCGATGTTAGTGTGTATGTGGTGCATTGTCAATCAGACGTGATAGACAATGTGGTACCTGGTTATGGTGTATTATATATTTATATATTTAGATATATAATACCGTGTTAGTGGTGCATTTATATATATTTGGGAATATATGTGTTGCGGAGTTGGTACGAGGTTTATTGGGATTTGAGACATGTGATTGTCATTGCGCGGTTAGTGATAGTGGTGTAAATATATGTAATGATGCCGTGTGGGTTTATTGAGGCTGTGGGTGGCTCCTGGGACATTGTTGTTATTATTGTTATATAGGTCAAAGGTGAATCTGTTGGGTTACAGATGACTCTGTGAATCAATCAATGTTGTGAGTCATTGGGTAAGTCCGGCTAGGCTGGTTGACCAGTAGCTAATACATTACAAAGGCTCAGAATATTACAAAGGCTCATAATATTCCAAAGGCTCATAATATGCCAAAGGCTCAGAATATTCCAAAGGCTCTGAATATTTCAAAGGCTCTGAATATTTCAAAGGCTCATAATATTCCAAAGGCTCATAATATTCCAAAGGATTTGATTTTAAAAGGCTCATAATATTCCAAAGGATCGGATTATTCCAAAGGCTCTATATATATATTCTGTATTTTAAGTAAAGGTCATCTTTGGTTAATAGTCTAGGTCTGCGCTTAATGTGATCATTTGTGTAATGGTTATTATGTGAGATATTAATGTTTAATTATCCTTATTTCATGATGTATTGTAGTGTGCCATATCTGATTATATGTAATCGTGAACTTTATAGCCTACCGTACTGTATGTAGCATAGACATGTTTCAGCCTACACCTATTTTTTTTTAAATCTTCACAACCGTCCATGTATTTTCATTCACATTAATTTCCACGCTTCAATCGTGAACTTTATATAGCCTAACACACTGTAGCATAGACATTTTTTAGCCTACACCTATTTTTTTAAATCTTCACAAACGTCCATGTATTGTTATTCTTATTAATTTCCACGCTTCAATCGTGAACTTTATAGCCTAACACACTGTAGCATAGGCTTTTTTCAGCCTACACCTATTTTATTTTTCACAACCGTCCATGTATTTTCATTCACATTAATTTCCACGCTTCAATTGTGAACTTTATAGCCTAACACACTGTAGCATAGACATTTTTTAGTCATGTTGCCCCCGAGACTACCTAAATTGGGAAAGGACTCATTTGGCAAAAATATTTATTAGATAAAGCATCTTTGCAGATTAAAATAATGTATATTTCTACATGGTTTACTTATCTTTCATGTTTTGTAGAATGTGTGCATATTTGTTGTGGGTTGCCAGTCTAGTATGTCTGTATAAGTCTGTATAAGAAAGATACATGTGTCCTCTACACATACATACTACATTTATATCAATATCATGACAAAGTTATACGTATGGCGTTTGTCGATTGAATTGGCTTATTTTGTACACATTGTAGGTATACCAGCTATTTTCAAATTACGATAACTAAAAAAAGCTATATTGTGTATTTCAAAACTACATGAATTATCAATAGTCCTAGAGATATGACTATAGTCTTTCTACCAATGGCTGCATGTTATCATCCGTCATAGTTGTCCATATGGCCAATTCATAATGTGTCACAGATTTTAAAAATAGTAAAATACCACATTTGCATATCTCATCTCGACCACACTCGCATGCTGATAATGTCTGTGTATATGTACATCTACTGTATCTATATCTTCAACTTTAATTGTCACATTCGTTTTGAAATGTCCATATATACATAAATGAGTGGAATGTGGGATAATTGCCAGTTAGAGTATGCTGTACAATAATATTCATATATTGTACTTGCTTGTTCTTGCAGACTGCATGATGTCCCAAAGAGAAGTTTACACAGTCATGGCCTTAGTGGAGGTGAATGGGAATGAGATTATAAAGAAGTCCTTCAAGGTTAGAAATAGACTCGAGTTAGAGGATTCTGTGAGAGTGCAGTGCCCTGCAGTTGCAAAGTGTGATCTCATCAGGACGCAGAGGTATTGTAAGGATTTTGATGATTACCTAGATGTCTCCTTGAACGAACCTATCCAAATGCTGGATAGGTATAGGCTAATATTTAATGACACTGGGGTGGGAGTGACCATTGAGCAGGTGGATAACTATTCTGATGTCGATGAACCACCAACAATGGCCGAATTTGAACAGCCAAGCTGTTCGAAACAGGCCACCCTTACGGTTAGTGATGGGAGACTGACCATTGGACCAGTGCTCCCACCCGGCAAGACCAATGCCATTTTGATTTCTGCAGACGAATTAGGACAAAAGGCCAAGATCTACGGCAACAATCGGAGCACTCCACTGACAAGATACGAAAAAGAAATGAACAGGGTTGCCCTACTTGCAGCTATAGAAAATCCGGAATTAATATACAGAAGAGGTGACCTGGTGAGAGAGTCAAGACTTCGGCTCCATGCTACTGGGTATGGTTACAAGAGGGGCAATACTTCGAGGAGCAAAGTTTTTGGTAAAACTACAGAGCCAGAACAATTACCAAGATATGGCAGCAGGTTCAAGGAGGATAGGTTGCAAGAGATAAGTGAGGAGTTGGAAAGTATGCATAAGCAAATATAAATGTACGTAAAGGGGAAGGAGCAGAGTGTCGGTGGCAGAAAATTTGGGCAGGCTGCCATCTTTGAAGAACAAATACGGGAGATGAAAAAGAAGATTAAGGTAATACAGAAAGAAGCGAGTGAGGTGAAGAAAGCATTAGGAAGATCTCTGAAACGAAAGGCACACCGAACCGCAGGCCAATTAAGACAACAGCGTCTAACAGTAGCAGTTATTAGTCAGAAAAGGGGAGAACATGCCCCCGCAGAGATGGAAACTGACATGAGTGACAGAGAAGCAACAATAGACCAAGGTGAAATTAGTGACGGAGAATCGACAGTGGACGAAAATGAGATAGTTGACAGAGAATCAGCAGTGGACGAAAATGAGATAGTTGACAGAGAATCAGCAGTGGATAACATCGTTATAGGTGACGGGGAAGCAGAAGTAGATGACGGTCGTATGTGTGACAGAGAAGTAGCTGTGGATGAAAGTAAACATGACAAAGAAGTAGCAGTGGACGAAAGAGTAGGATCAATGGAAACCGTGGACAGTCGTGATAAACAGGCTATTGATATTCTCAGTTCCATTATTGATGGTATTGAAGGTGTGGACGAGGGTATTGAGCAGCATTGTTCGAGACAGGTGGAAGATGGCGAAGACAAGGAAGATGGCGGAGACCAAGTAGATGGCAGAGACAAAGATGGCAGAGACCACGAGACGGTTTTTCCATAGAGCCCACTCAATCGGTATCATGTGTGGGCAGTGCTGGTTTTGTATACGATAGTATTAATAGAATTTATACGTCAAATAACACCAGCGGGCTGGAAGAAGTTCTTAAATCAAAAGAGACCCAGTGTAAACGATACCATGTTGAATGTGTGCGTTGTATGCCACTAATTATTATTGGTAGGAAGATATTGAAGATGTCCATTGTCCCGTTGCATGAGCTTTACAGAGAAGTTTCTGGGGCATTGAAATACAAGACGGATAAAGCTTTAAGGCTTGTGATGCAGTGGCCTGTTGTAGCCTTTCGGAAAGATTCAAGGGTAACCGCGCCTCTATATATAATGGAGAGAGTACAGAATTGTAACATGCCCAAACTTATTGAGATGTTGCAAAACACCCCAATCTCTAACGATGGAATTTCGAAAGAGCTGCTGAAGAAAGTGTGTACGCTAGCATCGACCGAGAAAGACGCAAAGCTTATAAAGTATGTTGCCTACAAGTCCATCTCTATATCTGCAACTCGAGGCAGGCAGCAGCTTGGAATATGTGACCCAAAGAAGCTTGAATCCGAAGTAGAAAAAGCGGTAATAAAGGCAAAGGATATTAGAGAGTCCTTGTGGGAGATTGCGCAGATCAAAGAAAAGGTATATGGTGACAGCCTCCGGCAGGAATTACATGGAGAATTTGTGAATGCCAGTGACACCGACTCCGAATCCGATTGTGATGATGGCGAGGTGATAATAACAGATTCGGAAAGTGATAATCCAGATGGCTATATAGCTGCTACACCTTCTAATTCTGCTGGAAGGCAGAAAGTTCAGAAGCTGAGGGTAATGATCAGGCGGCAATATGAACGGCAGGTTGCAAAGACTCTCATGAAGGAAAGTATTCTGAAGAGAAGAACGCCAATACGAATATCAAATTTGTTAAAGAAGCATCCTGATATAGGTCACGTTATGGAGAGCTACGTACACGAAAATAAAATTGGAGCCGATGCATGGAGACGGACTGGTGTGTTTACATTTGACGGTAATGTAAAAAGGGGCCCGAAAGTAACATACAAAAGGATGCAGCAACATCTCAAAGATCATTACGATGAAGACATCGCGTATGGAACCGTCGTTCAGTTGTGTGTGTGTAAAAACAAGAGGAAATTGTCTGCAAAGAGATACAAGGGGGTTGCACAGATAATGTCCAAGCGTGCCAGGAAAGGATGGAGTATCCGACTAAATCCAGATGCCCACTGGAATACAGCTTTATACAGGGGATTGGATTATTTACAGTTGAAGGATGGCAAGGACAAGTTTATCCTCAACCGTGACGATGCAGCAGGTTTTCGGTTGGACACTACTTTCACACACAAGCAATACTCCTCGCTAACCCTGACTGAAAATCCTGATCTGACGACGTATACAGACTATCTAAACAAATATAACTCTATCCTTCAGACGACGATGCATCTGTTCATGGCCACAGAAAATACACCTGAAATGGTAGTTGGGATAGTGAAACCAAATTTTACGTTTGCCAAAACACCATCACAGCATATGGCGGATTTGTACTACCTGAGTGACATGCCAGATTACCATGATATTTCCAGAAAGCCAATTGATTGCATCAGGGTAGATGGGGCATCAGACGAAGGACCATGGCATACAGAGGTACAATTCCTGTGGACAGAGTGGCACATAAAGATGGAAAAGGAATGCACCCTGGTAACAACTCGACATTCTGGAGGTAGCTACCTCAATCCAGTTGAGAGAAAGAATGGCTGTCTTTCCCGCGCACACACTAATTTGTTTATACCATCTACAATTAATGGATCAAATTACAATACTAGTGGCCTTGACGAAGTGAAACTAAAACAAAATTTAGAAACTGCCACCTCAGTTTATATCAACCGTTGCAATAATGCACCAGCAGGAGCTAGTACACTCAAACTGTATGCATGCAGGACAGAAGGGTATACTTCAAGTTACCAAGACAGGAGGCCGTACCTGCTCACGTTTCTCAAAGGCAAGGCATCGGATAAAGATATCCTAAAGAGGGACAAGCCAGATTTGTACAACTACTTCAATGAAGTGCAAGGTATCCAGATGCGACACATGCAAAAAGATCTTCCATCATATGTCTTCCAGCTTTTACCTTGTTTTGAACCAGCCTGTTCCCATCCAATCTGCCAAAGAGGGAGACCAGACACAGAGGCAACATGGTTTGATGGTGGTCCACCACTGTCATTTATTCCACTTCCTGTACCAGATAAGAAAAGACCATGGAACGGTAATTATTCTGACTGTTCGGATACATGCGTTGGGCATTTTGAACATTTGACTGGGCCGTTGAATGCACCTTCGCTAGAGCCGCCAAAGATTGTAATAGAGCGCGAGTTTAAGAAGTTGCAGAGAACAGATGGTCAATTCAGCCTGCAAGATTGCGAGAGGATTGGTAAAGCTTGCTTAATATCAACAAAAGAGGCAAGCATGTGGCTGGAACATCTTCAAGGAGTAAAACAAAGAAGAAAGTTGGGAGCAATGAAAGCACAGCAAACACGAGAAAGGAAGAAAGCTGACGCACCAGTGGAAGCACCTATGGAAGCACCCGTCGAAGGACCCGTCGAAGGACCCGTCGAAGGGGATACTGAAGAGGACTTTTGTATTTGTCATGGTGAAGGGTATGGCAAAATGGTCTGCTGTGACAATGCAACATGCAAACAAGAATGGTTTCACTTTGATTGTGTGGGTTTGATAAGAAAACCGAGAGGTACATGGTATTGCCCAGTATGCAGGGAGGAAAGAGAAGATTCAGATGACGACGCTCCAACATATTGCATATGTGGTGAAGAGGAGTATGGCAATATGGTAAAATGTGAAAATACTCTATGTCCAAAGCAGTGGTTCCATTTTGGCTGTGTGGGCATTTTACGAAATCCCAAGGGTTCATGGAAATGTATATATTGCAAGTGAACAGTTCCTCTCTTCATGTCAACGACGGGGTCCAGGTACTGAGACAAGCTGACCATTCAGAAATATGAAGCATTTAAACTATACAAATGAACATGCCATACATCATCCAGCCCTGCTTGAAGCCGACACCCAGTTCCTCTCTTCATGTCAACGACGGGGTCCAGATATTGAGACAAGCTGACCGTTCATAAATATGAAGCATTAAACTATGCAAATGAACATCTTCTAGCCCTGCTTGAAACTGACACCCAGTTCCTCTCTGTCAACGACGGGATCCAGATATTGAGACAAGCTGACCGTTCAAAAATATGAAGCATAAATCTATGCAAATTATCTTGCCGTACATCTTCCAGCCCTGCTTGAAACCGACACCCAGTTCAGTTCCTCTCTGTCAACGACGGGATCCAGATATTGAGACAAGCTGGACGTTCAGAAATATGAAGCATAAATCTATGCAAATTATCTTGCCGTACATCTTCCAGCCCTGCTTGAAATCGACCCCCAGTTCCTCTCTGTCAACGACGGGATCCAGATATTGAGACAAGCTGACCGTTCAGAAATATGAAGCCTAAATCTATGCAAATTATCTTGCCGTACATCTTCCAGCCCTGCTTGAAACCAACACCCAGTCCTATGTATGTCAACGAGGGATCCAGATATCGAGGCAAGCTGAGCGTTCAGAAATATGAACCATACATTTATGCAAATTAACTTGCCGTACATCTTCCAGCCCTGCTTGAAACCGACTCCCGGTCCCTCTCTGTATGTCAATGACGGGATCCAGGTATTGAAACAAGTTGAACTTTTTGCATTATGAATATAAAGTTATCGTCCAAATATATGAAACATTAAACTATGCAAATTGACTTGCCGTACATCTTCCAGCCCTGAAATGAACATCTTCCAGTCCTGCTTTGAATCCGACACCTAGTCCCTCTCTGCATGCCAACGACGGGGTCAAGGTACTGGGACGAGCTGAACTTTTTGCATTATGAATATAAAGTTATCGTCCAGAAATATGAAACATTAAACTATGCAAATTAACTTGCCATACATCTTCCAGCCCTGCTTGAAACCGACACCCAGTTCCTCTCTGCATGTCAACGACAGGATCCGAGGATTGAGACAAACTTAACTTTGTATTATGAATATAAAGTTATCATCCAATTATGAAGCATTAATCTATTCAAATTAACTTGCCGTACATCTTCCAGACTTGCCACCGACACACAGTCCCTCTCTGCATGTCAACGACAGGTTCCAGGTATTGAGACAAACTGAACTTTGTATTATGAATATAAAGTTACCGTCCAGAAATATGAAGCATTAAGCTATACACTACATCTTCCAGCCCTGCTTGAAACCGACTCCCGGTCCCTCTCTGTATGTCAACGACGGGATCCAGGTATTGAAACAAGCTGAACTTTTTGCATTATGAATATAAAGTTATCGTCCAGATATATGAAACATTAAACTATGCAAATTAACTTGCCGTACATCTTCCAGCCCTGCTTGAAATGAACAGCTTCCAGTCCTGTTTTGAATCCGACACCCAGTCCCTCTCTGCATGTCAACGACGGGGTCAAGGTATTCGGACGAGCTGAACTTTTTGCATTATGAATATAAAGTTATCGTCTAGAAATATGAAACATTAAACTATGCAAATTAACTTGCCGTACATATTCCAGCCTTGATTGAAATCGACACCCAGTTCCTCTCTTCATGTCACCGACGGGATTCAGGTATCGAGACAAACTGAACTTTGTACTATGAATATAAAGTTACTGCCCAGAAATATGAAACCTTAAACTATATGATCGGAAGGTCACAGGTTCGATTTCGGAGTGATGATGCTTATAGTCCAGTGGCTCTAACTGGTATATCAAATCCTTTGGGTGGCTCATATAACCTCTGCATTAAAAAGGGCAAGGAAACCTATTCATTCATTCTAAGCACTAGACGCACCATACCAATGCGTCCTGCGTGTGTGCTAATCCAATGTAGGAATGTACATATTTATAAATCAAACAGAGCGTGCGAGCACACTTTTGTCTATGTATGTATGTGATTGACCATGATATAACTGCAACGTATGATTACGAGATGCAAGAACATCATCACAATCAGTACTATGAAGCTGTTTCCTTGTCACTCCCCTTGCGGGGCTTAGATGGTGCCTTACTTGCGCAAGGGCTTTTCAGAAGCGGTTGTAGCCCTTCGTGATCGGATGCCCTTCATGACGTCAACTTCGTTTCCTCGGTGGACCTCGCATATTAATGAGTGGGCGGGGCTTATTGCTAAATGCTCAAGATATGCTCATGATATCTCAAAAGCCGTAGGTCGGATTAAGTTGATATTTAGTACATGGAAGCCTTCCAGGTCGGTTAGCAAGCATATTGATTTTTAGCAATGATACCTTGCATATTAATAGACAAGAACTCATCATGCACTTTGCATGTTTCTTATTTAAAGTTGTTTTATATTTTTAAAGAGGTTTAGGGATGTTTTCAAGCAATATAATGTTTGCCATTGTTTTTCAGTTGTATAGAACACATTGTGAAGAGTCTCAAAAATGTATATAGGCAAAATATATATAATTAATTTTTTACTTTTTTTACGGTTGTCACATGTTGACAATTTTTCTATAGTACCTCCATATGTAGAATTTATATATATTTTAAAGTGGTTTAGGCTGTTTTCAAAGCAAAATCTCATTACACATCATTCGGCTCTTTCAGTTGTATAGAACACATAGTGAAGAGTCTCAAAAATATGTTTTAGTATGGTTGATATGATAATCAACTGAGACCTCTGATTGGGTAAACACAGGGACAATACTGGAGATCAATTAACCTGTTGGCATAGTTGGCATAGGAGGACATTCTGCACAAAACTATGAAAACAAGTTTTGAATTGCTTGCTATGGTAACCAGTAGTCATTAACAGGGTATTTTGATTTTTGTCAACTGGGTAGCTCAAGGTGCATTTGACCACTTAACATGGACCCTAACTGGTATATATATAGGTTTTGGGTGGCTCATATAACCTTGTTGTTGCAAAGGATCACAAAATCTATTCATTCATTCATTCCAGTGGCTCTGTATATCAAAGGCTTCGGGTGACTCATATAACCTCTGTGTTGAAAAGGGACAGGAAACTTATTCATCATCATTCATTCCCTCTTAATAGATAAATTAATGGATAAGCCCCAACAGTCAAGTGATCATAGACAATAAAAATGACTGCGTAACTGTTAAACCGGAATGTTGCAAATGAGCTGTAAGTACAATACTTGTAGATGAAAATGGCTATCCCATCTTTCTCTGGATGTTTCAAATGGCTCCAACTGGTACATCAAAGGCTTTGGGTGTCTCATAACCTCAGCTTTGAAAAGGGCCAGGAAACCCGTTCATCCATTCATTCATCCGTAAGACAGTTTTGCACAACACAATGAGCTGAAGAATTTGGAGCAATACCAAGCCTCATTTGTAAATATTGATCACTATGCTTTCATGTGTCACTACTTCCACACTGACAACATTTATAAAGTTTTTTTATTTGCTGTACATATATACTTAAGTTCCTTTAAACAAGCCATTGATACCAAAAATAGCATTTTATACTAAAACCTTGACTTTTTATAGTACATTACAATATTTGTATACATTCATTTCACACATGTATACATTATACTAAACTCATTCCATTCTACCTAGCAGGTCATACTTAGTAATTGCCACAACCACTAGTGTTACCATTTAAACATTTGTAACATGGTAGTAATCCGTATTCAAAGATCTCTTTGCCATAATATGTTGAAATATCAAATATGGTGTACAAAATTTTAAAGCCACATTTTAGTTATTAAGATAATGATCGCCATTTGTAAATAGTTGTAAATAAGTTTGACTTAGTACTGATTATGGTCATCTCGGTGGAAAAGGAGTGTGTTTGTCTTTTGATCCCAATGTTGGTAGTTTGATTCTATGGTAATTAAGAACTATGTATTTAGTATTTGACAAACTGCTTTAATCAATATATCTCTATACACTGCTTTAATCAATCACATCTCTATACACTGCTTTAATCAATCACATCTCTTTATACATATTCAAAGATCAATAGAGTCTGTTGTTAAGATGAATAAGGATCATGTTTTGCATGATGACATGATACTAGGTACATGTAGGCCTACTATTATGAAAGTTACTTAATAATTATGCAATATCTTAGTCAATGCTTTCATATCTATTGAGGAAATATGTGACGGTTCTTAGATTAGTAAGTGGGTCATTCACTTTTAAATCCCCTCCAAAATATTTAATCTCTACCTTTGGAGTAGAACTGCAAACTCTATTGTTGCAATAATAGCGTTTCTTCTATTACAACATCCCCATATTGGGGTTTAAAGCCATTGAGTGATTTGACAGAAAATGACCCCAACTATGACACTTCACATTATTTATATTTTCAGGTATGTCTTAGCTGTCAGTTGGATTTTAAGCTTTTGAAACTATTACTGATTTTTTAAATAACTAAAATACTGTTTAGTTATCACGGGTGATATATACAATGGTTCTGAGAATAAGTTGTATTACATTCCACAACACATCTGTATATTTTGTTTTATTCCAGTTTGATTTAATTACTTAAAGGTATCATAAAGCCTGGCAATGATGCTAGGCTATATTATGGAGCAGAAAATAATATACAAAATGCTTCAAACTAGAGTCAAATCGGCCATTCCGTTCTCAACATATTAAGTTTGAATTAAAACGGCCTTGAATAATCAACGTTTTGGACAAGACAAAAGTGACATATGGCCTGACCAACTAAAGTACAGATAAAACCTGTTTTTTGGCCTGTAAATGCATTTGACTCTAGTTTGAAGCATTTTGTATATTATTTTCTGCTCTATAATATAGGCTAACATCATTGCCAAGCTTTAGTATACCTTTAACAATACAATATTTGGGATACCTTAAATGTCTGCTAGTTTATTTGTGGCTACTTTACAAATCAACTACACGATTCGGTTTCCTGTGTTATTGACAGTATTTTAAAAAAGGGACAGTAATATCTTAATCAATCAAAGATTTCATCATGGGTTATTACAATCAACTTGCTTGTTGATAGAGCGTTGGACTTATGATCGTAAGGTCGGGAGTTCGAATCCGGAGTGATGATGATTATATTCCAGTGGCT
>JAODAI010500822.1:0-13446 GCA_027575025.1 Scotoplanes globosa
TTGACAATGTACGTTATAATCGCGCCTAAGCTATAGCCTACGTGATCGACATATCATACAACCAATATACTAGTAGTATAGTACCTACATGAGTTGTCGATCGGCAGTTGAAGTCGATCAGTGCATTGACATGTACGTTATAATCACACCTTTAGAAGCTATAGCCTACGTGATCGACATACCATACAACCAATATACTACACTACTACTAGCAAGGCTATAGCCTATACAGTGTACGGCATAGTAGGCATAGTGTGTACGGTTCCCTCAGTTTTACGAGTTTGGCAGTTTGGCAGTTTGGCAGTTTATCAAATATAGGTTATATGTATGTTATATTTGCAATTTTCGCAATACCCCACCCACTAATTAAACAGTCTACGTAAGTGGGTTTGTATACCGTCGCATCATTTTATCAACATCTAAAAAAAATGCAATGGCTTCGCCTGTACATTGTAAAATAGCCTAGCTTCTAGCAGGCTATCAATATGTTACGAATAGTAAAGCGCCAATTCCGCCGGAGCTACCTCACATTTCGGCTACCTTTTCTATACAGAGACTCCAAATCACTCGCGCGGACAGAAAAAAGATAATCCAGATAGACCCCAAAACAAAAATCCAATCCCCCTAGAAAATGATTCAATAGAAAAATCCCACAGAGACCACAAAATGGAAATACACATGGAATCGTCTAGACAGAAATACACAAAATCGCTGGAAACCATATAGCGCCAATGGCAAGCGTTAATTTCCAAATATACTAAAGTAACACTGATATATATAAACCACCTTTCTAGGAACAAAAAAAGATGACTACTACCAAAACTATATACCAATAAAGAGCAGGAAGAGGTCGTACGGACAACATTCGAAAGTATGGGACTACGTGGAGAAAACTCTCTAGCAAACCACATACTTCTGGAACACGCCTACGACAACAACCTCCTCTCGGACATATCCCAAGTAGACTACACAGAGGATACAAGGATAACCCATCTAGAACCACTAGAAGGACTTCCAACGTTCGTAGACGATATATATGTATTCGGATACCTCTCCCAAAGCGACACCGTATCCGTAGGCAGGAGGGTCATATGTACTACAGGAGAGTACGGCTCCGCAAATATATCCATCTCCAAAATTAGAACATTTCTGGAAACCCCACTGGAACGAGGACGCGTAGATGTTCATATCCTACACACAATAGCACGTAGAGAGAATATCGTCGCGAGCTCCATCCTCGCCACAATATCCATAATTGAAAAAGATACCGAAAAGAGGCCTTGGGAAACTGGGAAAACCTATATTCTTGAGAAGTCCCCAAAGCCATACTCGTGGCGAAGATAGACACCTCCGAAATATAAATGGAAGAAATCCAGAAGAACATGCCCAACATACATAAATGGCTTGTCGCATATGGATTCGGCATATTCTACATAGACTATACCAGAGACTTCTCCGGCACGCTAGACAGACACTTCCTAGTAGAACACCTCTGTAAATAAGGATTCTGGGAACAGGGGGACATAGGCACCGCAATCCAAACCGAAACCAAAACCATCCTGAACAATGCAGACTCTGTATGCGGCAACGTTTGCACGTGGATAGAGCAGCACCAAAGATACACCACTAGGACAAAATCTACAACAAAAAAATCTTCGAAGCAGGCCAGGTTGGAGAAACGGTTAGAGAACACCTAGCCCACTATATACCTAGCCACACATATACGAAAAACATTCCACCACACAGACGTCCAAAATAGAGGATGCACGAGAGCGGACGTATCCCTATATGGATGCACAGTAAACCACATATCACAAAACACAGCAGACATCCTCGTACAAAAGGCAGTGGATGCAGTATCCTCAGATACGCCACTATTCGTCGAACATAAATCCACACAGCAGTGGAAGAATCTAGCAGCAAAACTTGACAGAAGCCTCGTACTCGCAAACAGAGATGAATGAGACATATTTGTAGCGTGGTACGCATATACCAGAACAGGTAGGATAGTGGGATTTCGAATCCGTCCAACAAAACAGGCAATCCAGGAAGACAATAAATGGGAATCGGCAGTCCTATGGGCCCCAGCAGACCTTGGTTTCCGAAACTCGCCAATATTTCGAATAGATATCCTAGGAGTCGACGAATCCACAGTATCCCTACACAAGCTGCGATGCTATACAAAGGGTACATAGAGCAAAACAACCCACAGCACTACATCCACTAGGACTACCTCACACAAACATAAACAGTACAATGACTATGGAGACAGGATAATTCACACGCCATAGGAAGAAAGATATCTATCTTCCAAATATCCAAAGTTCCTGATAACGCGGCAGACAGACAAATCTCTGCACTATCCACAGTATCCAGAGAGAAACAAATTCGAGAAATCCTAGAAGCAGATCAGACATAGTTGTACAAAACAACAAAAAAACTACAAAACACTGCCAGAATGGAAGCAGAACATAAATACATAGAAGAAAAGATACAGCAGAGAAAAGTGGAAATGCAGCACCTAACGGCACTCGCAGAGAAACATAGAAGATGGGCGAAATAATCGGATAAGACCCGAGAAACAGTCGAAATATATCTGGGTGGTAAACACACACAAAAAATGGAAAACTACCAACCCCCTCTGTGTGGAACGTCCTGGGATTCCGAGCACCCACCGATAAAATATATTCACTATATCGAGTAGTCCTACGAAACGACAAAAAACATTTCTATAGAGTATGGTCCACCAAAGGTCTGTCGAAAGTCCTGGAGAATACCCAGGAGAGCTTTGAATCGCATACAGACACAAGACACGGAATAAAAACATTCTGGCTTCCATACGGAGCAGGAAAGGGGCTACAAATAGACATCCAAAATTCCCCAAAAATATATACCGCCAAAGGAATAGAGGTATCCTGGAACCCGCTACGCATTGTATACTCTCCAGGAAAAGAACATATACAAACGCTACAGAATATGGCAGACGCGCACTACATGCACGAGAAGATCGATATAAACGCATACAGCGAATAGAGGCCCCAAAACCATAAAAAACAAACAGCGCTATCCATGGAAGAAGGCGACTATATTATGCAGAAAAAATGCTACCACCCTCTATAGAGGGACGAAAAGAACAATATTATTCCTATGTCCAGCGAAAATGGAGAACGGGTAGACGATACAGAACCCCCGTATATGGGGCGTTCCTAGAACTGGAAGTAGCAAAAGTTGGGAGGATCCAGATGTTTGGAAGAACTGTGAGATCCAATATCCTGCAACCTGGGCAAAACAAAAACAACAGCGGCAAAGAAGAAGGACAGGTCGGTCCTCCTAGTAGGAACACAAATCGAAAATAATATAGAAATGGGAGATGTAGCCAGTGATAGCGAATACTTAGATACCGACGAAGATATAGAGGTCGAAAGGCACGTAGTAGAAGTATAAAAAGATAGCGAGGAAGAGGAGTAGATAGCGAGGACAGAAAGGGCCGCAGAGATATATGGAAAAATACAGATCCCAGGGATTTTTTGGGAAACCAAATAGAGTGCTACTTTCCAGCACCCGTGGGTATGCATTGTGTTGGATTTGTGTTGGAATTGTGTTGGATTGTGTTGGATCGTGTTGGAATTATGTTGGATCGTGTTGGAATTGTGTTGAAATTGTGTTGGATTGTGTTGGAATTGTGTTGGACTGTGTTGGATTGTGTTGGAATTGTGTTGGATTGTGTTGGAATTGTGTTGGATCGTGTTGGAATTGTGTTGGAATTGTGTTGGATTGTGTTGGATTGTGTTGGATTGTGTTGGAATTGTGTTGCATTGTATTGGATTGTGTTGGATTGTGTTGGAATTGTGGTGGATTTTGTTGGATTGTGTTGGATTGTATTGGAATTATGTTGGAATTGTGTTGGATTGTGTTGGAATTGTGTTGGATTGTGTTGGAATTATGTTGGACTGTGTTGGAATTGTGTTGGAATTGTGTTGGATTGTGTTGGATTGTGTTGGAATTGTGTTGGAATTGTGTTGGATTGTGTTGGATTGTGTTGGAATTGTGTTGGATTGTTTTGGAATTGTGTTGGATTGTGTTGGATCGTGTTGTAATTGTGTTGGATTGTGTTGTAATTATGTTGGATTGTGTTGGAATTGTATTGGATCGTGTTGTAATTGTGTTGTAATTGTGTTGGATTGTGTTAGATTGTGTTGGAATTGTGTTGGAATTGTTTTGGATTGTGTTGGATTGTTGGAATTGTGTTGGATTGTGTTGGATTGTGTTAGAATTGTGTTGGATTGTATTGGAATTGTGCTGGATTGTGTTGGATTGTGTTGGATTGTTTTGAAATTGTGTTGGATTGTGTTGGATCGTGTTGTAATTGTGTTGGATTGTGTTGGAATTGTATTGGAATTGTGTTGGATTGTGTTGGATTGTGTTGGAATTGTATTGGAATTGTATTGGATTGTATTGAAATTATATTGGAATTGTGTTGGATTGTATTGGATTGTGTTGGAATTGTGTTGGATCGTGTTGGAAACAAAACATATATATTGATAAAACACACGCCGTAGGAAGAAACATGTCTATCTTCCAAATATCCGAAGTTCCAGAAATAGCAGAAGACGGACCAATCTTCAGTCTGGTGGATATTTACAATGTATATTGTATGCCTGTACAGCGAAACTTCAAGTTTATAAGAAACAAACTATGAAGTAAATACGTCACGCATGATCGTATGACTCCAGAATTTGCCGGGCCTAAATTATATTTTTAGATACACAATGACATCATAGGGACAGCGCGACGCTTCCCCACTGACTTCATGGTACGTGCGTACGTCATGCCGCCAACATACCATAAACTAATACTATTTGTGAATATCAGGCGAAAATGTAATTGGGCAAATGTTTCCCAGGCCCTCTTTTACAGGTTGATGATAAACTGTGGTTTTACAATCATTTGAGTAGAACAGTTCGTGGCGTCGACGAAGTAGCATCGCAGTTCTAGCATACACCAGCCGGCAACCTGTGATACCTAAGATGTTACTCCTCAAAATAGACCACGGTACGTATCACATTATAGACTTCATGTACTTTCACCATTATTGTATAGTTAGTAAGATACCTGATACTTTAATTGTTACAATCATTCAGGTATCTTTATTATACTCGCTAGAGAATATGCATGTGTAATTATTATAACAATCTTTCCCGTTTATCAAATTCCTCTGAAAGAATTTGCACTGATAGATGGCCTACCATATTACAATATTTATACAGATTTTACACACACATTTAAATGTCTGAATGTATGTTTTTATCACAAAACTCTGCCATACTAACTCATTGGATCCCAACTGCAGTAGCTTCTGCAAATGGTCTTTCAATACGGCACTGGCAACATGCATTGGCTTACGAATATCTCCCTTCGGCCACCTAAACTATAAGGTCAATTTGATTTTAATTATCAAACTGCTCTGCTATGATTACACTGTGATACTATAACTTCTAATTACAGGCCTACTGCTCCGCCAATGATATGAACCAAACAAAAAATAATTCTTTGATAACAATTACATAAACTGGTATAATAAAAATATGAATATAATTATTGAAAGTCATCATTAATAATATAGTCTCCAGTATCCCTTGATATTATAATGTATACTGTTAGTCACATGACTTAAGCTAAATTACACTGAGTGACATGACAAGGAATGTGTTTTCGTATAGGGCCTACATGCATCATAGGCTACACTTCCACGTAGGCCTATTGCAATATGAACAATAAGAACAATAACTGAATTAATTATTGAGTATTAGTTTCACAAATTAACTTTTTAAACTTGAGTAGTAAATCAAAACTTGAATAATAACCAACACGAATAAGTACACATGCTACACCGAGCACTCCTGTACATCATACGACCACTATAAACAATGAACTATTTAACAACACAATGAAATGAGAAAATCAAATGGACGGAAAAGTTTGGACGGATTCAGTCAGTTAATGTATTTCTTACCACGTTGTCTTGTGAACGCAGCCATCTTGTTTGTAACCAGAAAGCTAATTAAACAAACTAAATGTGTACACAAATAAAATAAAACGGTATGCATGAAGAAACACGGTCGGTCGGAAAAGGACAATTTTTTTGGCCTCACCTCTCTATATAAGACCGAAAGGTCACAATTGAAAGCACTTCAAAAATACGCACTGTACAGCGTAAACAGTTTTTAAACAAAATTTATGATAATTACCTTAATGAATTATGATGAAGTGTAAAAATATGAGTTCTAAGAGACATTTCAAACGCGTTCAAATTAGCATACTACATGATCAGACAAACACCCTCAATTGAAAATGACCATTTATTCCCAGCAAACAAATTACATACAGCATAACTACCATCAAGTTTGTGATTTCATTTTGCTTATATGAATTACATATGTAACTATACATGCATTTAACCAATAATGTAATTTTACTTTACTATACATTTAAGTAGTTTCCACCATTGATTGATTGTGTTTTCAACGTCTTATTTGTAGTCCGTAACATTACGGTTTAGCAGTACCGTCCTAATTTTTCCCACTTTGAGATCACTACATTGTTGACCATGCTCCAATCTCGACCATACGCTGAGGACTGAGAAGGTAATTTCCAGCTGTGCAACCCCACCCACCAGTAAAATAAAAGAAACCAACAAAAAAAGAAAAAGAAGACCGAAACAAAAAAGGGGGTGAGGGACAATTGTGACCTCAGTATGTACCATTAGTAAGCCTTTCAAGATCCTGCCGCCAAATAAGGGGGAGATACACACCTACACATGGTTCAAAATTAGTAGTGGTCCACGGAAAAATGCTAATGAAAATACTGGTGGACCAGTGAAAGTATCCCCCAGTGCTAATACACTTCACTCAATACACATGTGGTTATTTACCGACTTAACCTGTGTGGCTGCGGACCAGTGGTCCAGCCTGCCAGCTAAAAATATATACGCAAACCCTGTGACATAGTTAGACATCAGTCACAATGACTAGAGTTAGACTCGAGTCAAATGTATATTTTTACAAAGTTTTTGATGTCAAAAATGAAAAGCTGATATCTTTATCTCTAAATAATATGCGGACCATTTATGAATCCAAGCAGTCAAATTCATATAATAAATTATTTAGTAAAATCGGCTCAAATTTATGCTATGTACAAAAATGATCTGGCTGGACCAAAGAGCCTTTTGTAAATCAATTGACTCAAAAGTATCATGGCGTACTTAAAATAGAGATAATTTCAAACTGGCAACCGCCTCCACCCCCAACATACACACGTTTAGTACATGAAGTATGTACTGCATGGCACTACACAGTACCATCCAGCTCTTCATCAAAATCACTAATGGCGCCCAGATTGCTGTCACCGTCACTAGAGTATCCCCCGTACTGTTCACTTTCAGCATCAGAACAAACATCACTTTCCGCATCTTGTTCATCAATAACTAGCTCTTGTGGTACTGACTTATTCTGACATTGTACACATGAACAGCCTGGCCCGCAATAACTATCCCACTTTAAACACTTACAGCGCTGTGTATTGCAACCGGTTTTGCATTTACAGCCCTCTCTCAAAAACTTAATACCATCCGTTATCTTACCTGTGTTTTCTTTTGTATCCCATACTACTTGCAAATTACCTTCGTCATCAACAACCCATCCGTGATGACATAGACTTGGTAGACTAATTATTGTGATGGATGCTTGCTCCCATAACAATGCCGTCCAGCAACAACGTTGCCAGTGTAATTGTAGTGCCTCTGAAGATGGCATCCATAGTGCTTCATCATTTATTCGATGAAAATGACCATCTCTAATGGCTGTAACAAAGGCAACATGTTGCTGCTTTGCAGTCATGCCTTCCTTAAACACAGAGTTAAAAATCTCAACAGAGCTGTCCTGCGAAAAACCACCTGCATGTGTTACAAAGTATACTGATCCAATTAATCGGTAAAACGCAAGCAGTCCTTTCTCCCAGTTGATAGCGTGTACATTGTGGAGGAATCCTTCGAACATACCACCGGTTATGAATTTACAATACTGTTGTAATGCTTTGAAAAAGGCACGCTTTGTCTGGCCTTTAAAGTAGGATACATAGTCACATCCACTGCAAATAAAAAGCATCTGAATTAGAATATTAATATCTGGCAAATGGTCTCCGAGAGTTTGGAATGAGACATCAGACTGAAAAGAAGCAACTAACTCATTCATGTCAACATATGAGTTATCGTTGATCTTCCATGAAAGTTGAACAGTAACATTCTTAAGCCGTAATTCTGTGGCTATCAGAGGAAGACCAATATGTAAGATATCTCTGTCGGGACTATAAATTATGATATTTTTGCATGTTGTTTGGCATGCATGGAACCATACTCTGGAATCAGCTTCTTCGTGGTTGGACAAATAGTCCGGTGCTTCCTGACATAATCCATTTGAATAGACAAAAGTCTTATCAATGTCTGCACCTTCAAATCCACCAGCTACAAATAACTTTGAAGGACATACATTTGCAGTGGCAGCCAATAGAAGAATTTCTCTGCAGAAATACTGAACCATTAATCTCTTCTGCTCTCGGTTTTGAAGAAATTTTGCCCAGTTACCAGGTGTTGGAGTTGACGAGTTAATATCAACAACGGTGACTGCAATATCTTCTGCTTTGTCGCGCCTGAGCCTTTCTAGGTCTTTTGGTGTAGTGCCATGGCGCCCGGGATGATCAAACACCAGATGGACTTCTTCGGCCTTCAGAAATGTCACAGTATCGCCAATCCATCTTCTATACAAGAAGCCGGCATAATCTAAAAAGGTTTTGTGACAAGCTAGAGGCCGGGTGTTGTTGATCAGAAACATACTGTCAATAATGAAACAACGGGATGTAGATATTATATTGGCTGAAGTTGTTGCAAAGGCAGTGGGATACAATTTCTGAAATATTGCAGCAGAAATAGCTTTATTACCTTTATAAGGCAGGCCATCAGCTAAACAAATAGCTCTTGGCAGTACAACAAACTGACTCAGATCTGAAACTGCGGTATTACTGTACTTGGAAAAAGCAATCTGTTTACGGAGGCAAGCAATCTGTAATTTGTGATCCTTCATCTCTTGTCTGTGTTTACGCTGCCCTTTCAATTTGGGCGCAAAGGTTTGTAGATTTCGCCTCCTTCGCTTTGGAGGGACAGATGAGGTGTGGATTAAGAAGCACTTAACATATGCTATGAAGCTCTCTTCACCTTCAGAGTAGAATGAAGTCAGATCATTGGAAATAGTGTCAGATGCCGACTTGTCCTGGAATAAGTGTTTGATCAGTGGTGAATCACCTGAAAAGAAAATATTACACGATGTTAACTTATCCATATAAACACGAATATTATCCTCTATATGCTTGACTCCAGCTACTCCCATGTTAGTGTTTTCAGTTGCAGAACTTTGTTGCCTGTGCAGGTTTTTTTGCACTTTTGATCTATACGGCAAATAGTGGACTAGACGGGTAAGTCCCTCTGGTTCTGTCGAATTCATGGCCATTTTAACATCCTTGTTTATGACCATTTCATGAGCTTCATCAAGTGCAATGCAAGCCATGGAGTTACCTGTAAGGCTAACTGCAAATGCTCCAGACTGGAGATGATCCAAAATGTGTGATGGAAATAATTTCAGACTGGCAAGATGCTCTGGGACAATACGTAAATACATTGGTCTGTCTAATGCATGAAAGACTGGTGCTAGCAGTCTAATAGAGATATTCCGTAAATTAAAATCCCTGCTTCTGATGGAATAGAAAAGGGAAAAGTAATGTAACATATCTCTCTCAACAAAGTTACGCCAGAAATTCAAAGTTGCATTACTGCTGCCAGTGGTGCTGGTGAATGTAGAAAATGCGGTGTGGTAGTTGTAGACAGAGTTAGATAATTCTGAAGTGAATAGAACTGGCATTAAATCCTGTCTTTTGTGGCTAGCAAGTTCTAATACATCTTGTATTAATTTCTGAAACTTTGCATCAGATGCCATATGCTTCAAAAATGGTGCCAGCAAATGCCGATACATTGCTTCCCATGCCTGTAGTAGGAATTGGTGGGTTTTCTGAAAACCTGTTGCTTTACTGACGGCTGTCAATGTGGCTCCTTTGTGAAAAACTGCTTACAAATCTAGGAGACCTGCATCTAAATAAACTTTCATCAACGGTGCTTGGCTATTCTTTAGAAGATGCCAATCGCCAATAAATGGTAGCATCCATTCCAGATCATTACCGTACATGTGCTTCAGACGGAAGAGAAGCTGATATGTTTTCCCATCACCTGCAACCAATAGAGAATCGACCTTGTCACCAACCTGATGTTTATTGTGAAGAAGATCTAGCACATCAAGAAGTGTATGCTGGCTATCAGCTGGTGCTTGTAATACAGATGTAAAGTGAACCTTTGAAACTTCAGGTATAGGTACTATACCTATGAATGAATTCTTTAAGTCAGGTAGGATCAAATCGGGAAATTTCTCTTGAATAACACATTTAGATAGCATGTACATAAAGATTTTGTCATCTAATGTATGCAAAGCACTCTTATCACTCTCGCTAACTTCAAAATCTGAAATAGACAGGCATCTGTATGGATTAGTCTTTGGCTGGTTGGGTGGAAGATTAGGGTTGACTGTACTGATTCCATGGAAGTTTGTAATATCATAACTTGGCACATTCTGTAGGCATCGTGATTGCCTATTGTTGCTGGTCTCATCATTCTCTTTAAGTAGTGGTGGATGATGAATGGCCGTCGATTGTGGAAGTGGTTCAACTGCCTGAACAGACGTACCATGAAATCCACGGTATTTACTGTGTGAAGTAACTGCAGCATACGTAAAGTTCCGGTCTATGTTATCAACTGATGCAACACAAAAACTTTGATTAAGGTGGGTTGTTTTATTAGTCATCTCTTCCAAAGCAACAGCTGTCTGGTGTCTCAGAAATGAACTTTTTGAGACAGACACACCAAATCTAGAGAAAGTAGAAAAACACGCAGATGAGGATCTGGTGTATCTATCTAAAACATCCGATAGTAGCAGATGTAGATGGGTGATACACTGCTCATTTGCAGTAAACATTAAACAACTTACAATGAGATACCGCCGAAGAAATTTACTTTCATTAACAGAGTCCGAAAAATGAGTTTGTGCTGTAATGTGTGTGTCCCACTTGAAATCATCAGCAAACACTTTCTTGCCAAGTTCGTTGACCCAAGGCAGTCACAAAATTCCAAACGATAGGGTCGATTCTTAATACCTCATTATGAAAATTGAAATTTTCCAAATTGAAGCCATCTTCACGGTCTTCGAGAAGAATCCGTTTTGAGGAAGACAAAACTCGTTTATTTAATTATGTTGCTACATCACTCAATGTAGCTACTTCAATTTTAGTGTCGCTAATTAGATCACTTTCGTTGAGTGATGGATCATCTTCTGTTGTACGATGCTGCGTCATTTGTCTTGAATATAGAAGTATATGCAACATATTAACAAGACTACAGCCTGTACGTCTTATCATCGTACCATACCGTGGCTGATCAGGCATGTGTGACATTGTCAAACACTCCCCAAAGGCAACTTTCAACGAAGTCAGAAAATGTCGCTTTGACTTTGAAGATGGGTGTTCCTGAGGGGCAATGGAAGCACAACCAGGCTATAGGATAAGAGTTGGTAAAGTAGAAGTAAAAGTATCCTGATACTTACCATACACATCAGATAATAACATTGGCCGTTCTCTCATAAGTTCATCGCCCAAGTAAACTAGAGCAACTGCAAAAGCATAGGACTCTGAACACATAGAATTGTCAAGTGTGCAATTTCTATAGTTTGCTACCAATGATGAAAAGTAGTCCTTGCTTGAGTTACTAAAGTCAAGATAATCAGAAGATTTTGAATATCTCTGGATACCTTGGTAACACGCACAGCATACTTTGCTGTTACTGCATAATGTCACATCTTCCAACTGCAAAAAGATTGTTGCGTAATTTGTTGCAACATCTAAATCTTTTTGGGGTCTCAGGTTCTTACTGCCAGAACAAAAACAACACTTCAATCGATTTGTAGTATTGTACAAACCATTGTAATGACTTTTACAGAGGGTAATTTGAGATGTTGACTCATCCGAGACAGCAATACCACACATATCCAAGACAAGAGTAGAAAAATTGTTAATATCTGTATTAACTTTCTTCATATCGGTATTCTCACAATTCTGCACTGCACAAGTGTCTTTGACGTATCGTTTTGAAGTGGATATAGGGCTTTCACATTTGTGTTTTCTCTGGCATGCTTGACATATACAGTGCGAGTCTTCAACACCAAGGGCCCTTAGATTCATAGTCAACTGGACATGTTGAGGTCCTGCTTGACCAACATGCCAATATCTGCTTTTCTGGTTCTTGCATAACATACAAGGACCACATTCAACACCTGGATGGAGACTTCTACCAAATTTGGTTCTTGGCATGGTGACAAATGTACTATTATCAGCTGTATAATTTTCAAACTGAAATGACTGTACTATCCATGATAGTTGTAGTATGCCTACTACTATCAGTACTAAGCTAGATCTACAGTACCGGTGTCCATTCAGTCTGAATTTCATTTAAAAAATGTTTTTGTAATAACACGCACAGTAAGCATACAAAAGTTAAACTATATAGTCCGCACAGTGTAGATGTATGTCAATGCAGAATCCAAACTGAGTAGTAGTTCACAGGTCTAAATATTACGTATAAAGTTATAAACGGATTCTCTCGGATAAATAAATTACCACTTGATTATAACAGCTCAAAGTTACAGGTGTTACTGGTGGCGCAGGAATCACTCTCTACAGCGTGTAGTGGACAATGCAGTGCTCTGTAAAACTGGATTGTAGAATTTATTTAACTTTGATACAAAATTGTATTAAAAGTTGTAACTGGGCAAATTATTCCCTAGGCATATAGTCACCTTGAAATGTTGGTGGGGTAGGCCTAGATGCTGTAAATGAAGATCTCTGATTTGTTTATGCCTTAGACATGTTAAACTACTAAACTGTATTTTGAATGATATTGGTAGGCCTATATTTCTAAGAAATTATAATTAATGCTACCTAATAAACAACACAGATTCTCAAGATATGTTCTTATATTTATTTATTAAAAACATTGCATTGATGAATGAACATGTATACTTGAACTTTGAAGTGATAGCGCCCTAGGCCTATAGGCCTAAACTTGAGAATCCTGATGATCTTGCTCCACTGGCACCGGGGTGACGGAAAAGTGCATTCTACTTTCTAGACATGATAAACTACTAAACTGTATTTTGAATGGTATTGGTAGGCCTATGGATAATGAGTTGTCGTGTATGTACTGTCTCGTGTTAAAAATGAAACTACTCGTCAAGTTAATAATCT
>JAODAI010500933.1:0-13444 GCA_027575025.1 Scotoplanes globosa
GTATCAAAGTTCACGTTTATTCACATATGATACACCAAACAATACATTTCATAATTGACATTATACATTGGAACATATGATGGACACCGGATAACATATAATGTTCATCGAACATGGAGCCCAGAGAACATGCACGGGGAAAAGAAAAACAGGAAATATATGTACAAGTATATAGAGAAAAAGGGAAGAAGAGTTGAGAGAACTTGCCAACATCATTTTAAACCTGACTAAATAACAGTAGTAAAATTATATATAGTCTGAATTAATTGTACTGCAAAATCAGATGAATCTTAACATCTTTGTTAAAAGAGTATGGGATTTTGGATTTTTTTTGCTTTATCAGGCAAACTTTGCCAAATCTTTCATCGGTAGTTATTCAATAATAATTTACCGTGAATATTGTTCTATATCTAGTGACTGTGAAATAATGTATGTATTATTTCGGGTGGAAATATTAGATATAATATTATATAAAATATGTGTTCATAACAGGAGGCAACATACCATTACAATACTTATAGAAAATTGTACTGACGCTTTTTTATGAACATCATTAATGTTATGCAAAACAAGATTCTTATAAAGTAAATTTGTTGAATAATTACGAGGTTGCGTGGTTAACGTTTTTAAAATTATGTTTTGCGTTATTTGCAATGGTTTAATTCCATAACAACTTAGAGAATAAATGAAAACATGGTACAATTGAAGTACACAGACATCTCTGATTCAGTAGAAAATACCCTTATAAGTAAGTATTTTTTACAAAGATCATTAATATGTTAACTCCGTGAAAGTTTTTCATCAATAATCAATAATGGGTGAAAATAGTATAGCTAGTCTTTCCAAGATGCAAAAGTAAGTTTATTAACAGGAAACAGTTTACTAAGTTTCATGATGGTATTGCAACATCAGAAATTAGTACCATCATATTTTTATTAAACATAAATACATTAGTATCAAACATTCGTGTAGAAACATCAGATACAGCATTATTAATATAATTTACACAACTTAGAAATAGACAGAACCTTGAGGTACACCCGTGGAGATATGGCTTTCGGTGACTCGTATAACATCAGCTTCAGTAGAAGATGCAATATGCGATATAATTAGCCATGTCAAAATTATAATCAATATTCAGTTGGTCTTCTAGACAGCTAACACACTGTGTGCAATCCAGAACTAGCAATGACCAGTTAGACAGAATCGTGAGCAAAACGTGTTAAAAAACCTATTTCAGGCCAAAATAACGTAGATGCCGGCTGATTGTCAGAAGCCAAAAGGGATAACTTTTGTGAGTCGGTCGGAAATATTGAGACAGCCGAAATGTTGGATAAATTGAACTACAAACGAAAGCGCAAATCCGTGATGTGAATATTATATGTATTGAGATAAAACGAGGACAAATCGAATTAAAATGGTTCCCAAAATTGTCAGTGAATTTATTATTCTAATTAGTCAGATTATAATTTATTATAATTACATTATTTATGAAGTACACCTAGGTAATAATTATTGTTTTCATTTCTCAGATTCCAGCTGAACCATTGCCTTCTTCTGCCAGACCAACCACCGGAACTACTTCCAACGATGACAACCTTCCCGCTTCGATTAGCGGGTGAGTAAAATAACCGACCGTCGGGGTATATGTGACCATATTTTGAGGATAATTGTAGGAGGTACCATAGGTGATCAATGGTGGGTGGGTTTGGGGACATTTCCAGCAACGTGTTTAGTATGGGTACAATATATGTTAGTTCCCAGGTGGGGCAGATCGGTTTTCCTAATCAGATATGTAAATCACCTCTCTCAAATAAATGAATCAGATCGCAACGTCCAGTATCGTGTACAGGGGTACAGGGGAAGGGGTAGGTCCCCCTACCCCTTGGACCACATTTACGAAGACAAATATGTCACTGTACGCATAATACCATGCTAAAACAAAACGATTAGTTTAGTCATGCATCTCTATATACATCAGTCGCATTGCACTGTGTACTGTACAGCCACTGACATTGAGTTAATATGTCGGTTGCGCCGGTGATGTCGGAATTTCTGCTGCATCCCGTTCATTGATAATAATTACGTTGACCTCACGATGACGTCAAGCCACAAATATGCCTGCTCTTCAAAACAGATTGTATTTTTACTGCACTGTTACAGCCGCGGCGCGCGTACACAGTGCGTCCTCCCACCGTGCAATCAACCCCACCGACCACGCAACCCCCACCCACCAACACATAGGGGAGAAAAAGGGAGAAATAAAAAAAACGGGGGGAGGGACAAGGGCGATCATAGTGGTCAATATTAGAGAATGTTACACCATCCCCAACTTGACCGCCATCAAAGTCACATAGGTCGAAATTACAACTGTACTTATTTAATCCAATTGTCAAATTTCCGTGTTATTTCATTATAATTATGAAGAAGATAAAATAACAAAATATTTTAAAATCAGCTTGATTGCTTCTAATTTATTGATATATAGATCCAGCTTAACGATTCCTGAAACCCACGGGGCTACCGTATTGCATCCGGCTAGATTTCGACCTGTGACCAGGTACGGCATCCCGATTAAACTTGGAGAAGGTGACTTCGGTGTTGTTAACCTGATGAAAGACGTATTGACAAAGAAACTCGTCGCAGTCAAGATCCTGCAGCAGGACGATACGGATATTGATGGAAGTCTTATTCGGGATGTAAGTGCATTATACCGGTGTAAATTAACACAATTATTCTAGTAAATTTACTATGGACGGCATATTTAATTTTACGACACTAGGCCATCACCAAAAGTGGGGGGATAATTGCCAAGTTCGACGTTTCGCGCAACTAGGCAGGATGTCACACAAATCTGTTTTGATTCGGAGTTAACTCATATGGAAGACAGTGCAAATCTAGGTGCCTCGGATGAGGTATTTATTGTACAAAAAGTAGTACATTCAGTTCACTACATTTCATCTAAATTGTATTAAATATTAATAAAGACAATGGGAGAAAGGCAAATTAGAGTGACTGTTGTTAACTTAATATGAAATGTATTAGCCAAGAAGCTAGTCGCGGTCAAGACATTACAACAGGACATTGGCTGGTATGTAAGTGCATTTTACGATGTAAATTAACACAATTATTCCAATAATATAACTGGAGGTCATATTTATAAGTTGGCATGTTTTGAAAGCATTATCCTGTATGGAAGCGAAACTTGTACTATGGAAAAGGACCTCCAAGACAGACTGGACGGTTCATGATATAACTTACTGGGTAACTTACTGGACGGCCACACTAATACCATAGTATGGCCGAAGGATAGGAGGTATTACATAGCCTACCATGTGAAGATCCATTGCTTTGGGTGTTGTCCTTTGAACATATTAAGACTTGGTGCTGAAGCAATGTTGTGTGATAATTTGTTCCAATTTTTCCAAATTATATTAAAATTAGAGTTTAATCCGAAGGATAGGAGGTATTACATATTTGATTTGTGAGGTGTGGATAAGATACAAGGGTCCCTTCTTGAGCTTCGGCCATCCCTTAGGATTGTTATTCTTAGAAACACAGGTAGATTCAATTTCCTGGTATACAGCCATTAATATAAATACATAGACAGTTGTGTTGCCCATGTTCATTTAAAATGATATCGACAGTGGCTCTGTCAGTGGCTCAATAACAGCGACTCCAAGTATACGAAAATAATTAGATGAGAAAGATTGCAGGGCTAAGGCGAGTGGATAGAGATAGGTTGTAGGCTATTCCTGGGGGTATTGGGGTGAATCAGAGTCTTACAGCGAGGGTAGGAAGGGGCGCGTGAGGTGGGCTGGACATGTAGAACGCATGGATGTTCTGTCGACTTTCCCGTGATACTTTATAAGCGTAAACACCGTTGTATGTGATTTCCACAAGTAGCTTCATCAAAATACTTTTAAAAAAATCATCAGGCAGCTGGACTAAATGTTGCATATTTTATTTAGAATTGATTTGGGAAGCCTCCATCACCGGGAGAACCGCGCATATACGATCACATATAATACCGGTATTAGACCTGATGATTACGAATTTATTACAAGACAATTTAATCCAGAAATATCTATACAAAATTAATTATTGTCATAACAGATCTAGTCTTGTATATATATTAAATATTTATTTATTTAGAACGCCCAAACTATCATCAATCCACGAAGCAATTGTAGCCCTATTTTTCTAAGCTGGATTTCCCCCTGCAATGCGAGAATCGCGCATTCTCGCGCTCTAATGGCAACACTGGTTTCTCCCAGCTAGCCACCTCCCCACCACTTAAAAATATCACATATTAGTCACTGCATTACGACTGACACTGTATTCTTGTTTGATGTGGAGCATGGTCAATATAGGATCTGCATGGTTTGAATCTACTTTGTATGGTGATCAACAGCCAATCGTCGTCGTTCCGGCTGTTTAATCAGCCAATCATCAATGGTTATGCCGAGACCATGGTTGTAATAATAATATAATACTGATAAATTCGATAAAATGTCGTAACGTGCAAACCTCGCACAGCAAACCTAGCACAATCTATCAATTCGTAACACTGTTAGACGTATGTGGCAAAGTCACCCCCCCCCCAAAAAAAAGAGGTCATATATACACAATAAAGACGTATGACTTTTTATTTTTGAGGAAAACTTAGCAATTATAGTTTTCTTATTTCAAATACCTCAAGTCATTTAAATGAGTGGAATATGGATAAATACAAATATAATGATTATTTTTTTATTTAATGTAATATATAATCCTACTATTAAAAAAATAATTTATATTCATAGCGCTTTGCATACATGATATATCAAAGCACTTTTCAAAAATAAACACTGAAAAATAATATTATGAAAATTAAGTTTGAATGAATGAATGAATAGGTTTCCTATCCCTTCGACGCAAAGTTTAAGATACCCAAAGCTTTTGATATACCAGTTAGAGCAACTGAAATATAATAATCATCACTCCAGATGTTGTCGGAAATTTTTGAAGTTCTCCACAACATTCATCTGATGAATAATCATAAAACAACTAACCCTTTGTCCTATCTCTGTCTATTTTTCTATAGACCTTCAACTTTGAAATTGAAGCCACGACGTGTTTATACATTTATACCTGTGTTTATACCTTTATCTCTGTCTATTTTTCTATAGACCTTCAAGTTTGAAATTGAAGCCATGACATGTTTGAACGGCGAAAAATATTTCCCCCAATTAATTGGGATTATTCCCGATCGGAGGAGCAGCGTTGACTACAGCATTGTCCAGGAATTCGTAGGTGATGATAAATCCCGTAGATCAATGTCACTTCTCGAGGCCTTGAGCACCAGCCCCGGAATCCAAGCACAAGAAGCCATCTCACTGGCGATAGAGATTGCCGAGGGCTTGTTGGTGATGCACAAACGGCAATGGTTGCATTGCGACCTAAAGTCAGACAACGTAATGCTGCATACAGATTCATCAGAATTAAACCACGTCGCAGGTGACGGTGTGATGTGGTTTAATGAAGTGAATTCTGATACCGGTGACAGGCACGCCAAGATCATCGACTTCGGCGGGGCACGACCAAACGGAGAAGCAAAGATGTCCATGGAATTTCCGAAAGAATGCAAACAAATGATTTACGAAGAGTTCAACCAAATTGCCCCCGAAGTGGTGGAAGGGTTGGGGAAGATATCGTGCAGTTGTGAAACAGACATTTATTCACTTGGAAGGATTCTTGAGGAGATTGCCGAGTTTGGCGAAGCTTATGCAGTACATAAAATTGCAAAAAATGCCTCGCCAAAAACCCAAAGAAACGACCGGACATCGACGTTGTCGTTAAATTGTTAAAAAAAATACTTTAACTTTAAATCAAATTTACAGATATGTCTTCTATATAGCACGTGATACATATACGAACATCATCTAAAAAATAAATATCTTGATAATGAGAACACTGTTGAATTAAAGATATTTGTTATGCCGTGTGATAACATAATGTGAACTATATACACAATAAATTAATGTATACACGGTGAAAATAATATATTACTTGCTTCTTTATTTATATTATGTGTCTCTGGCAAAGAAGAATAACACAAAGAATGCCTTTACGTAGTGAATATTATCCCATTTTAGAGGGCGCTGTTGTATCCATGTACAACGAAAAACAATATAAATTACTGACATACACAAAGTCTTAGCGAAGGTCAGAATTAATGGTATTATTTTTGGAAGTGACTTACGCGATATTTAGACAAACTATGTAAACCGAATAACTTAGTGTAATAACAGTTACGACAGTCAACATGTTGCCTTTTCACCGAATAACAGCGCCTCCACATCCACCAATAACTTAGGCGACACACGATACACTATACACTGTATATATATGCAACTTGTATACGCGCGCATGGCCTTCTCGCTTATTGACCTCTAACTTATTTGGTATATGCTGTAAACGAATAATAAATAATTTATGTAATGTTCGATGACAACAAATAATCTCCAAAGTGCTTCAAACAGCTATAAATCTGGGATCATGTTGTCAAGATGTAAATGCTTGAAGTTGACGACTACATAAACATGGAGCTGTCATTTTGTTCGAAAAAGTACATTATTTAATACAAGGCAACATTTTTAGCTTTTGACCTCAATTGACCTCAAATGACCTTTACACTCCACCAAAAACAACACAAATGTTATATGCATTTAGGTCAAACTCCATGCTAAGTTCAAACTTTGTCGGAATTTAATTTTCGAGATAACGTATTTACAAGCCATATACAAGGCTATATCTTGTTGTGTCACGCTAGTCTTGTCAACGACCTTCTTAGAACAAATTCTTAAAACAGTCAACTTCAAACCTTCATATCTTGATAAAGGAATGGCCGATTTGATTGCTGTTTCAGAATCATTTTTAAAATGATGTTCTACTCTATAATATCAAACATGCACGCAGCAACTATTTCTGTCATTTCTGATATTCAAAAGCTTAAGGGAGGAGGGGTAAAGTGGTTGAAATACTTAATATTTTTTACATTTCAAGAAAGTGAGATTATTGTATTATTGAATAGGCCTATATCTTTATTATATATTGCAGGGAAAGAAATCAAAAAAAGTTACCAGGAAACACATTCAAATTAATTCTTAAAATAGCATGTCCAAACCGGAAGTGCAATATTCAAACCGGAAGTTGGCTTTTAAAACCCCAAATAGCACCAGAAACCAATGCAAATTACTAATTATATATATTAAGCATAGTAAATTGGTAAATCACTTAATTTCTTTATGATATTGAAAAGAAAAAAAATAGTAAGTGAAAAGGAATAAAAAACAGCTAAATTAAGGAGAAAAGTACACCCAAAATTATTGATAATAAAGCTTAGGGTTAGGCCACACACCATGTATTTTTTGACTAATTCTGTGAATTCAATGTTATTACTGTAAAGTATTTTCATAAATAATCATGTATCGGCTTATAATACCTTCAGAATACAATGACATTTTTTGATTTGACTCAGTCTAAAAATATGGCCTAAGCTAGTGTTTTTGTGTTACTAGTGTTAGGCTACTGGCTAGGCTCTGTGTTCTAGGCATGGGCATAATTTCCCGCAGTCATTCGCAGTTATTTAAGGGAGAATTACTATTATAAAAGTAATAGTAGGGCATAAACTTAATTTGTCTTCACTTGTCCTCACTTTATATTTGAAAATCTACTGCCAACTTTGAATGCATTTTTCTAAATATCACGGAAATCACATAGTAGTTGTGCGGAGACAGACATAACTCAACAATGAAATTAGGTATCAACGTGGAATTTGCAGGAGTTGTTCTACATGACCGTCATTACACATTAATGTATAGTTTTGTTCAATATCTACTTTAGTTTTTGATATAAAAGCACAAATTACATGATTGGTCGGCCACTGGTTACCATGGCAACTAATATAGAAATCCGGCCACATTAATCTGTGCGGAATGAACTCATACACAACTCACCCAAAGATGAGACCTGGAGGTTAAACATATCTGGAGTTACATCCGTCCCCGTGTTTAGCCAACCAGAGGCCCCAGTCGGTTACCGTAGCAACTACGATAAAAATGCATTCTTTACAACTTATACTATATAGCATAATAAAAAAACGTTGAACCATACACAATGATATGATATTTGCATTAAAAATACACACAAAAACGTAGCATGTGTTATAAACTCGTAACCCTTGCGTATAACATGTGTATAATATCAGCATATAAAGCGCGAAAACAGTTAAATTTAGAAGCATCTATACCAGACATATGTAATATGATTTCCAGGGTATAGTATACCTTTAACTGTAAATTAATTAAGCTGTAATTATATCGCTCTACCCTGTGAGTCCATAACAGGGGTGAGGAAGAATACTCTAACTAACAGCCGCATCTTTGGCCAACGCTCTCCATCTGACTCCCTCTATGCATAGTCATGACCCTCCAATCTTTATCTTCCCACCCCACCCCAGCTCCCCTAAAATCCTTTTCTCAAATTATATTCTTTGTAATTAGTGGCTGATGGGGGACAGACTTTGTTCATTTAGTGTAGGATATTTTCGACGGTTTTCCTTCGTTCAATGCACACTGACATTTTATATGTCAATGAGAGAATAGTGTCTTTGATTGGTCTCGTTCTCTTATGGGCGCATGGACATCCTTGCAATATAACTCAAGCATGTAATGCTGAATATTTGCAATCGAACGAATTTTCAAAATAATTGTGTATTTTTAGTAAAAAGGCGTTTCCTCAGATATATCAGATTTTTTTAATTCGGATAAAATTGCGCTATAGGCTACATAATTTGTTCGGGAATACTCGAAATTTTATGTCAATATATCAAAAATATGTCAAAAATATCAAAGTATAATGATACACCAACTAGAAGTATGTCAGCAACAGAATCAAATCAGTCAGACTGGGTACTAGTTCAGCTGAGTTCAAATACGAAGTGACGATGATTATATTTCAGTGGCCCTAACTGATATACATTCCCATATAACATAGGGGTTGAAGAGGGACAGTAAACATAATTTATAAAAATCGTTGATGTGTAAACAAAGATAAGTCGAGATAGCCCAGCTGCTATTAGTTACTCCGTCTTGTGTGGTTGAGCAAGGCACTTTACATCCATTGCTTTGTGGCCACCTTGGTTCACCGAGGGACACAGGATGACGCCAGGAAGGGCATCGGATCACAAAGAGCTACTCCGCTTCTATATACTAGGCTTCTTTCAATCCCCTGCGTTAGTAAGGCACCGTCTAAGCCACACCAGGGGATTGACAGGACGTTAAGCAGCTTCACAAATCGAAACTATTGTAATAGTATGTATTACGTTAGGCGTAGTCTTAACATTCATACTAAGTTTGAACGTTGTCGGACTTTAACTTTTTGAGAAAACGTATTTACAAGCCATATGTATCGCTTGTTAGTATTGAGTGGTGGTCCATCTAGTAGAAAGAAAACTCCGATATAAAACCGCACATAGGTCAGCCAGGGCAGCACTATTGTAACTATTTGTTCCAAACTTTTATGAAGATATTAACTGACGATTACGATTTGGCTAACGAGTCTGGGGTGCCCGACCCGCCGCCTGCCCGGCGGCAGCGGCGAAAACATATCGAAATTGATTCACCGGCATCGGCCTCAATGTGAAGTCCGGCTAGGTAGTCACAATGTAGGTACTACGGAAGAGAAGAGTTTAGAAGTGCCGGAGATGATGGTTAGACGGAGGTTGGAGATTATTTGTGTACAGGAGATGAAGTGGAAGGGGGATAGAGAAGAATGTTACCGGGCGGGTTCAAATTATTTCATGCAGGGGGGATGGGAAGAGTAATGTGGTGGGTATTATAGTTTCAGAAGGTAAGGATAAGGAAGTAGTGACGGTGGAGAGGCGGGAAGGGATAATTATTCTGAAGTAGATTATACTTAGTAATCAACTTGTGGGTATTATGTCTGTATATGGTCCCCAAGTAGGGAAGGTGGAAGCCGATAAGATTGCCTTTATAGATGCGCTGCAGAGAATGATGGGTCAGGTACCATATTGTGCATGGCGGGGGACGTTATTGCCCATGTTGGAGTCAGAGGGCATATGTAGGACATTTTGGATGGGGTACGAGGAACATGGAGAGCAGCGAGTTGGTAGAGCTTTGCCTCCGCAATGACATGGTGGTGGCCATTTTTTTCTTCAAAAAAAGAGCCAGTCACAAAATATCGTATAGGAGTGGGTTGCACAAAACGGAGGTAGATTTGCTGGTAGTTAGGATGGGAAATTGTGGAGAGTTAAAGACTGGAAGAGTTTAACCGGGCCCATGTTACTACACAGCATAAACATCTCGTTGTTGTACTGCGGCTACCGAAGCGTAAGGTAGAGAGGGAAGTGAGACAAAAGGTGATTAAGTGGTGGCTATGTAAGGGACAGGTGGCAGAAGTGTACAGTGATATGGTGGTGCGGAGCTTTGAGGAGCTACATGAGCAGGTAGGTGGGGTAGATTAAGAGTGGGGCTTGTTATGCTTGCCTTTGTGGATGGGGCAGATAAACTTTGTGAAAGGACCTCAGGCAAGAAGGGGTCGTGGAAAAAGCCAAATGTGGTGGACGAAGGATGTAGAGAGGGTGGCGGGTGAGAAGAGAGAGGTCTGGAAGAAATTAGAAGAGGCCATGGATAGTGGGATACAACCGGAGTTAGCCTTACACCACCTTTATGGGCAGAAAAAGAAGACATCTAGGACAGCCGTAGAAAAGGCAAGATGTCATGATATGGAAGATAGCATTTACAAGCAGCTGGATGATGGTGGAGGGGGGGGGGAGTAAAACTTATCTTGAAGATGGCACGGGACATGAAGGAAGATGGCGTATATGTTAAGGGATGTGGTTAAGGAACTGGTTAAGGAACCGGATGGGAGGTTAGTCACGGACATGTTTGATGTTACTATGGTATGGGATAACTATTTCAGAGAGTTGTATAATAAGCGAGTAGGCCCTGGTCTGGATTTACCCAGGTACGATTGAGGTCGTCGAGATTTCGGACTTTGAAGTGGATTGGGCTGTGAGACAGATGAAGAGGGATAAGGCTGAGGGTTTTGCCGATACAAGGATGGAAATGTTTTTACCTACAGAGGATGGGGGTGAAGTGGCTAAGGAGAAAGCTTAATTTGTGTTTTTACCTCCCAATTTGACTTAAGTGCAATTAATTCCACATAAGTGTAATGTATTAGACTTAAGTGAAATACAATTTAATTTAAGTTGAATTAATTCAGCTTAAGTGAAAGTCAATAAAACTTAAGTAAAATTCAATATTTATATTTAACTTAAGTTAAATTCCATTCAACTTAAGTGGAATACAATTTCACTTAAGTAAAATTGTATTTCACTTAAGTAAAATACAATTTATATTTCACCTAAGTTAAATACTATTTGACTTAGGTTAAATTGTATTCCACTTAAGTTGAATTGAATTTGACTTAAGCTAAGTTAAATTATACGTAAGCTAAATTAATTTACCCCTAAGTTGAATTGTATTCTACTTAAGTTGAAATCAATTTCACTGCAGCTGAATTGTGCATTCTACTTAAGCTAAATTTGATTTCATTTAAGCTGAAATTGTATTCCACTTGAGTGGAATGTGATTGGCCAGATAATGTGGGCGTGTTTTTGTGTATAGGTTTGGTTTCGTATTTTCGATCTTCACGCAAATGAAGCAGATGTTCTGTACATATACCAGACTTTCAGTGTTATTTGCAAGCACATTGTATCGTGTATGTTACTATTCATGCGTGTGTGTACAGTTGTACTACTAGTAGTTGAATTTAAATTAATTAAATTAATTGCACTTAATTGAAATTGACAGGTAAATGTTAAAATGGCTTGCAAAGGCACTCCGTTTTTATATTTACCCTCCATGATTTGACATAAGTGCAATTAATTTCAGATTATGGGAGCGTAGTTTTTGTGTATGAGGCATGGCTTTGTACTTTCGATCTAAACAAATAAAGTAGATGCACTGTACATTTATAGGGCTTGCAGTGTTATTTTAAGCCCAATGCCTTGTTTTTGTTAATATTCAGGCGTGGATATACAGTTATAATAGGGTATTCGCAGATGAGGGGTATCGTTTACAAAAAAAATAGCGACTAAGTATCATATATGCAAACCGTATTGTGAACGTGTACACGTGTTTATTTATTATATTTTTTAATTGACCAATCACATTTCACTGAAGTTACATTACCCAATTGTCCAATCACATTTCACTGAAGCTAAATTGCAATTGACCAATCACATTTTACTGAAGCTAAATTCAATTGCACTTAAGCTAAATTGTATTTCACTTAAGCAAAATTGATTTTAACTTAAGTGAAGTTGAATTTAGCTTAAGTTGAATGCAATTTAGCTTAAGTAGAATACAATTCAGCTTAAGTTAAATTGAATCTAGCTTAAGTAGAATGCATTTCACTTAAGTAAAATACCGAGGTAAATGTTAAAACGGCTTGCCATACGGCCGCCTCGCCCGACCTAGTGACAGTGGATGCACGCTAGTGGAGGATTCTACACACGCGTTATACACGGGTACATCTTCGTCACATACGTAGAACAGTCATATTGTTGGGCGTAGACGGTCAGACAGGGTTGCGCGTGGTGTGCCCCCCCCCCCCAAGCATCTGCCACAACGCTCCTGGGAAAAATCATGCCCCTCGGACAACCACCCCTCAGAAAACTTAAGGTTTTTAGGGTTAGTGTTACGATTATGCACTTATCGATTGTAATCCCCCACTTAGTAAACAATGAAATACATAAGAAAATACTACATTAAACATGTTTTCTTGTAATATCAGTCCCGAAATATATTCCTAATGCCACGCATGTCATCCCTTTAACTTTATCGGTGTAGTTCTATTAGATTTAAGCCATGTTTTGGACAATTTCGGGTATTTTACCAAATTAGTGGGAGAATATTACGTTTATAATTAGACATATACACAAGTTAATATTACAATAATTTGTTTACTCCATTTCATTGAAGAACACATTTTCTACACACCAACCAAATTTACAGCCATTGTATCTTGCCGTGGCCGAGATATTACGGGTTGGGTTACCCCCACTGGGCACCTCCCACTGATATATGTTCATGGATATAACTTCGACCATTCAAGTAACGATTGAATGGAACCAGTGCAATATTTCAACTCATGAAATATTATGCCCCATTACACTCATGTCATTCCTTATTTGTATATCATACAACACGAAAGCTTATTCTAGACATTTGATTAGACAATTGTGTGTCACATCATGTTAATTATTTTGCACCGTGCAATGGAATACTCTTATACACTTTTTGTTGTTGGTTGTGTTTAACTGCTCATTTCTAACCTTCCGGTTTAATAGCGCCGTCCTCGGAATTTTTTCCTA
>JAODAI010501044.1:0-13441 GCA_027575025.1 Scotoplanes globosa
AAACACAATATTTTAAGCTACTTTCAATATGTTTTCCAAAGATAATTCCACTTACATGTTTTCAGTTAATCTTGTCACCAATCCTTAACCAACTTTTTGCTACTATTATTTTCATTGACCTTTCTAAGGCTTTGATAATCCAAAGGACCATGGTATTCTTCTTAATACAGTACGACTATGGTATGATTGGTGTGTCATACAACGGTTCGAGAGTTAGTTAGTTAGTTTGCTATGTTGGTGTTCCACATGTATCAATTTTGGGACATTATGTTATTTTGTCATTATATTACTAATGTTTGGCAACCTTCCATGTGATGGCGCAATGACTGGTGGGGTTCAGTGATCAAATCATTACTGGTTCGAATATTGGCGGAACCATTTCACAATATGTCCCCGAGCAAGGCACTTGATTTAGATTGTTTATCTCTATGTAAGGGTTAATTGGATCCATATTGGGGTGATTTTATGTCATATGGCGCTACCTTTGCTGCTGTCATTGTCCTGCTATGTGAGTTCGATGAGTATATCAATGACTGGGTAAATATAAAGCGCTTTGTATCTACGGTAGAAAAGGTGTTATATAAATGGCACGATATTTAGATTTACATTATCCCAGGTTAATTATGAATTATTTATCATTGATATTTTTTATATTTATCATTGGTTGGAGGCCAAGATATTAACCCCTAATATTGAAAAATGCAGTTGTTTGTGTTCGGTAAAAGGCGTCCAGTTAATGACAATAATTAATTAAATCTTAGTTTCATCTTCTACCTAGTACAAACTTCTTAGGATCAATTGCTACTACTAATTGAAGCTGGTAGGATCATACTGCTGTAGCTATATTCCTTTGTAGGAAACTATTCTAAGCCAATCGTGGTATTTACAAAGTTAAATAAAAACTACCTAAATCCACGTTGCGTACATTGTACAGTACCTTATATCTTCCACAATTTAATTATAGTATGACTGTATAGTGAAATACATGTGATTCTTATAATAGTCAAATTAATCTTCTACAAACTTTGCACTGTGAAAAAAACTATTGGAGGTACAACCAAATGGCTGTCAGCTGAACGGCCAAAGAAAACTTTCAATTTGATAACCAACTTGAAAATTTAACAACGAACTGTAAATTAAAATATAGTTTAAAACTGTAATTACTACGATTTATTCCAAAACTTGCAACAAAATAGTAAATTTTGCAACATTTTGTACAATTTCAAAATTGTAATCGGTAATATAAATTACAGTAGGTTGTTAAATTTAGGAGTTTTCTTTGGCATTTCAGCTGCAGCATTTGGTTGTAAATGTTTGTTACAGTACATACTACTTATATAGATGTACATAATGTCAGTTGTCACTCTTCCACTGTTCATGTGTAACAATACTCTTCAGTTAAAACCTTTATAGGTATCGTATTGTAATTTGTATCCTTAAGGGTTTTCTTCCACATTCAGTGTCATTATTTAGTGGCTATTTATCTTACCATAGTCAATTATATTATTTTACTACTCGAGCAACACAACTATTACATATTCCTTACTATAGGACAAATTTACATCAACTACAGCTTCGGTTCCATGATGCTGATTCATTATATTTTCAAATCATGTCCAAAGTTTTTTCCTGCATTCCGTGGACATTGCATTTTAAATTTAAAGAGTATTAATTATCGTTATGTATGTTTGATTACTTTACTATTTTTTTGGCTATTCTATTATATATTTTATTTGTACATTATTAATTATATTATTAATATATTCCTTTTTATATGGGATAGAGACTCGAGAAGCTCTGCTTCTTCTCGATACTTCTTAGATCAATACTTTTTAAGAAGCTGTTAAGTAACTTATAGAAGATTCGATGGCAACTTGACCTATACTTCGATAAACTGGTATCACATCATTAAAATAATAGCAAAATATTATGCTTTGGAACTATCCAATATCAACCATTACGCATATATATGGTGTCTGGGAGGAGGAGGATGGCACAGTGTCCTCTCAATCAAACCTTTAACTCTGGAATCGTTTCTACTCGGTGTATTGATTTCTCCTTTCATTAGAAATTCCAAGCTTAGGCACTTTACCGTATCGTTCCAGCAGCTTCTCCTGGCCACCATAGACTTACCGCCTTTCTTTTGCGGTTTTGACTGCATAGTCGATATTTGGGGACACCATTTTAAATCAAAACATATACAATTTTCGGATTTGTTCTATTATAGTTAGATTATCCAGTTAATTTAGGTATATAATAGTGTATTTTGAATTCATTTTGAACCATTTTCACAAATATACCGTTATTTTTCGGGGATGTATTTTGACCTACAAAAAACACTAACTTATTTGTAAAGGAAAATAACTTGTATTTATCTGTATCTCGATTCTCAGGAATTTGTAGACATTTTCCAATAAAAAATACTGGTATTCAGTACTAAATCTGACAATTAGTATGATTATATCGCTAAAAATACATATATATATATATGATATAATATAATTTCAATATGTGCATTCAATTGGTCTATTTACATTTACATCATACTTGTCAATATTAGAGCGCCCTTGAAACTCGGTGGTCGGTTACTGCCATATTTAATGACTTTTAAAACGTATTTAACGATTTCGCTCTGAACGGCATCCAGTTGGAAGGGTGACACTCCCATATGTCTATATTTATAATGTTACCTTCATGTATTTGGCACATTGTAACATCATTCTCGTAAACTTGCATCGGGCAGACCATGTTGGTGCCTCTTGAATTTTAAAATGGTATATTTTAAAATATGGAGTTAATGGATATGTTGTTACACAAAACGCACAACATGTATGTGTTGTAATATTTTTATTTGTGAATGGATTTACCCTTAGTTCATTATATAAGCTTGAACTTGTTGTCAGATGCAACACTGTTCATTTGAAATAACATAATCCAAAAACATATAGCAATATAATAAACAAGAAGCAACCCAGTAGCAAACATCAAAAATACCTAAGTCATATAATATAATGAATTACACAATACAGAGATAAATATCACAATAAAATCAATTATGTTTACAAACCAGTACTGAAATATATTAATAATATCGTGTATACATTCCAGTCATCGTTATTCTATATTATATTAATGAAGTTACGTTATATTTTAATTTAAATTTTGGTTGATTTCGTTTTTTACGAATAAAATGTGAAATTTGTATATAATATGTTTAATTAGCGCATAATTACAAACGGTGACATACTAGTAGAACAAGATAGACAAGATCATGTACAATACATTTTAGATAGACATACTAACTGTCTCATGTCATTAGAGGGTTCACTGGTAGTGAAAAGGACTTTATGCATCGGGCCATGACATTTATTGTGATAAAATTGCAAAAGTCACACCAATATTTACATCTGAACAAAAAAGTATATTATCTAAGCATAAACATGTGTCACACCTTCCAATAATTATGATACTAATTGAATGCATTATTTTGTAAGAGTTCATATTTTATTAAGATACACGATATTTAAGTTAGTTTTAATTTGTTATCCGAGATAATTCCATTAACATGGTCTAAATTAATATTGTCTACAAAATGTAGACAATATGACGGATGACCAAATTTGTGATATTAGTATTTCCATTAAACTTTCAAAGGCCTTTGATAATATGGGCAATGATATTCTTCTTAAAATGCACGATAATGGTATGTTTGGTATGTCATACAATTGTTTCGAAAGTTGGTTAGTTGGTTTTCTATGTCGGTGTCACACTGGGTTCAATTGTGATACATCTGTCATTTCGTATTTATGTTACTAATATTTTTGCCTCTAATTCGAAGGCCAATTTTGGATTATTTGCGGAAGATATTTTTAGTATATATCATTGGATGAATGCCAATAAAGTTGCCTTTGACATTTAACAACACTGTTATTGTATTCGATAAAAGGTTAATTCCAATAGCTAATGAAATCTTAGTTTCATCTTCCACCAACACAAATTTATAAAGAACAGTTACTACTAAAACCTTAATCTGGCAAGATCATAATATTGTACTTATCTTCCTAAGAAAATAGCCCAAGACAGTGGTGTAATCTATAATGTTAAATAAGTATTACCTAAATCCATGTTGCTTACGTTGTGATGTACGCTATTTCTTCCACGTGTTAATTATAGTGTGATTGTATGGGGAAACTTATATGCTTCTTATATTAATCAAATTCATCTTCTACAAAAAGGTTATATGTATATGTGCATACACAATTAGCTGTACTTGCCACTCTGCCCATTGTTCATGTGTAACAATATTCTTCGAGTTATATACCTCTTTATAGGTATCATGTTGGAATTTGTATATATAAAATCCTTAACGGTTTTCGTCCTCATTATTTAGTAGTTATTTAACTTACAATCGCGATTTATATAATGATACTACTCTAGCAAGAAAACTATGACATCTTCCTTACTCTAAGACAAAGCTGCATCAATTGCAGATTCGATCCCATGGTGCTGGTTTGTGGAAATATCTTCCCCAACTATATATATATCATACATGTATTATACATTTTAAATAATATCTCAGAAGTATTTACTTCATTTCGTGGACAATGCATCTTAAACTTAAAGATTATTACTATAATTATGTATAATGTTTGATAACTCATTAAAACGTTAATACAATAGTATGAATTGGGTCTGTCCATATCAAACATTACCTAGCTCTATATTATATGGGCGGAGCGGTACACTGTCCTCCCATTCAACACTTTTAACTCGGAAATCGTAACCGTTCGGTGTATATTTATCTCCTCCTAAGATTGTTTTTGTTCATGTCTTTCACACAACTTGGCATCATTCCCGTCAACATGCATCGGATATTCGATGCATCGGATATTCGATGCTGATGTTTCATTAATTTTAAAAATGTATATTTCAACATAATGGGATTATTGGATATGTGGCACACATAAAGTACATGATGACTTAGTATATGTGTTGTAACATTGCTATTCATAAATGTACTAACTTTAGTTCAATGTGTATAAGTCTAAACTTGTTGTCAGATGCAAAACCTTTCATTTGAAACAACAGACTCCAAAACATAGAGTAATGTAGTACATAAGAAGCAACACAGTAGCATATATCACAAATACCCAAATCATAAAACACAAGGAATTACATAATACAATGCTAAATACCACAATAAAACTAATTATGTTAACATACTAGTACCGAAATATATTCATAATGTACCTTCCATGTATCTTTATTCTAGATTATAATGAAGTTACATTCAATTTTAAGTTGGTTTCGTTTTTTTAAGACAAAAAATGAAATTTGTATATTAGCTCTTATATTAGTGCATAATTACAAACGGTAGTATACTAAAAGAACAACATGCACCATGTCATATATAATATATGTTATATATGCATACCAACGACTTCAAGTCATTGAGATGTTCACTGACCGTGACGTTGGCCTTAGTCATTAATGTGTTCATTGACCGTCACATTATGTACGTGGGAAGCTCATCACCTGGACATGCATACAGTAGTGCAAAAGTTATCCATCTATGATCCAGAAAGATTACGGATGCCAATATGCTGAATCCTTAGGAATACTAGACTTACGAAGAATGCCAACATATTTTTCGGATTTAAATATAAATATACAATGTGTGAATCCAATAAAACATGTAATTAATTATCACTACTACATGGCAAATCACTTTTGGGTTTATAGAGAAAGAAACATTCCACGAATCAATATATGTGTCTTTGTCTAGCTATGACAAAATTTGCCAGACAATGAGTGAGACTATACACATTAAAAACACGCCACATCATGCGTCAATGCTCTTCAACTTTTTTTGTATTCAGGCATAGCCAATAAATCGGCCTCCTGCCTGGCTCTTCTTAAATGTCCATCATCACACTCAACCAACGGCGGCGCCATCGGGGAAAGGGGATGATTAGTTCCCCATTCCAAGAGCAATGTTAAATGTCAGGGAAGAAATGTTGAATCCATCGGCAAATTTTAAATATATGTTTTTGTATAATACACTTGTGAAAAAATAAGCGATGATACAGCATAGCAAAACTTCCCCGACAAATTGAATAATTTTCCCAGGCGTGTGCTAGACCTGTGATTTGTTCCATGATGTAGGGATATTTTTCACGACAGAGTCAGAAATAATGCTTATATTTATGATATTGACCTTTTATTAATACAAAATAGTCCAACCATGCATATATAGTTTAATATACGGTAGTTTATTTATGACCAAAATATAAAGAGCCTCCCACACTGGGAAACGTCATCCTCCTTTCTGGGACACACTGGTGTCGTCGTTATATTCGACGTATTATGCATAACCAATCGCCCATTCTATAACATCCATGTGAAACATTGACACGTCGGAATATACGCCATTTAAAATATTGCGTTGAATATTTATCTTGCCGTGATATTTATTGTCATCATATTGTCATTCCTTCAACCAACTGTCTCTAGAATGCACTTGCCTAAACGGTGCAGACCTTCCCACCCGAATATTTCCACTCATTTCGGATGGTATTGATGGACACTACACGACAAAGGGGAATACTATGACACTTTTTGTGAAATTGAGTTATATGGATGGTGTATGTGATTTGCTATATTGTATGACACATGTTTGGAAAATGGCCATTTGCCCATTACCAATGTATAAATATAAAAATGGCAAAATGGCATAGCTACACTAATATCTCATATTCTCCAAGCCATCATAGTGTACTGCAACCAAGTATAGCACCGCCTGATCAGTATTATGAAATGAAACACAAAGACAGTGACGTTATGTCTGACTGCATTATAAATTGATTTGTATTTGCATATTTTTTTTAAAGTACATGAAATGTGTATAACGTATATACCACATCCTTCTATAAATACATCAACACCATATCATATAGTCGGATATGTATCGCTCTCCAGTTTATAAATTGACTTTATTAATTATAATTTTATCAATTAAATCCCCTCTCTCTCTACCTCATGTATCCATAAAAAGGTTGAGGAAGAATGCACTAACTCACTGCTGCATCATTGGTCAAAGCTCTCCATATCCCCATACTCCTAGCCCTGACCCTCCAATCGCCAACCCCACCAGCACTCTTAAAATCCCTCTCAACACAGTCCTTCCAACTCAAACGAGGCCTCCCCCTCCACCTCTGACCTACTTCCACGTGCGATATCGCCCTTTTCTGGAAATGCCCATCATTCATGCGCTTCACATGTCCAACCCACCTCAATCGCCGCCTCATTACCTTTTGTATAAGACTCCTAGGCATACCAACCTCCTCCATTATACCATCCAACCTCTCCTTTCCGCCCGCTTAACTCCCGCGATTCATCTCATCCAATTATGTTCACAAACTTGAAGACGCTGTTGCTGACCATTAGACAGGGCCACGGTCTCAAGCGCTGCAGTTCATCCGCAATCTGCGATTCAGCTGTTGTCATTATTAGTTTGTCCAGAATCCTTTCCAGTAGCTTAAACACATGTCCCAATAATTTAATACCCCGATACTTATCAGCGTCATGCACATCCCCTTTGTGCTTCCAAATAGGTACAGTCAGGCCAGTCTGCCATTCACTAGGTATGCTTTCCTCCTTCAGACAAACATTAAGCAATTTCCTAGCCATTTTGTTCCCACTGCCGCTGTTAAAATAAACATTTCAACCCTGAAGTAATTCACCCACACCTTAATAAACTCATCCTTGCACGTGACCAACTTCCCACCCTGATCCTTTACCACCACCCCCTTTAACATCGACACCCTCTTCCATCCTGTCCATTACCATTCTAAAAATCAGTTTCCTTCCCCCATCCTCATCCAACTTGCTATAAATGCTACCTTCCGCATCGCCCCAGGCCCTTTCTAAAAACCTACATGGTGCCCTCTTTTTCTGGCCATACAATGTCGCAATGCTAAATCCGGTTGGACCCCACTATCCCTGATCACTTATAATTTCTTCCATACCTCTCTCTTCTCATTAACCGCCCTCTCTACTTCCTCCGTCCACCACATCTGACTTTTCTTCCACGATCCACACGCTTTCCTGTAGTTCTTCCACATAGCTGCTATGCCACTCCCACAAAAGCTAAACTAAATAGTCCCGATTCTCCCTCTATACTCCCTACATACTCCTATAGCTCATTGAAGCTACGCGCCACCCTTTCCTTATAGTCCTCAGCCACCTCATCCTTGTATAACCATCATTTAATTACTTGTTGGCCCACTTTCCTCAGCACATTTCGCTTCTGCATACGTACTACAAAATACGAGACTGAGGTTTATGCTGCGTGGTAACATGTTCCCAGGGACTGGCCTTACAATCTTTTACTCTCCACAATTGCCCCTTCCTAACTATTAGGTTATCCAACTCCGTTTTTAAATCAATAATATTATATTCATCATATGTATGTATAGGCGCAGTTTTAACCAACATGATATCATGATAGCAATACCAGAACCAACATAAATGCTACTGGTGTCGCCGACTTAAATTGTATGGGTTCATTTGTCATCGATCTTGCACGGCCAGGGGTTCGGTAAAATATATTTATTGATGATTCATTTTTTGGGCTTCAAATACGTATCGACATCGTCGTCAACGGGTTCGTAAATTACATCGTTAGTTGCAGGTACGACATTGATATTCGCGATGTCATCATATTCATCAACATAGTTGTATTCATGAGTAATCGTGCTGGAAGCAGATTCCGAAACTGGATTAATCTGGGTATCCTTCTTAGAGTTGGATCTTTGCTGGGTCATGTTTTTTAGCTCCATGCTTGTAACATTTTCGCAACTCCGTCGGGTTCGATTGGTCTTTGTGCTATTTGACAAATAAGATTTTACATTATTTGAAAATATCCGTAGGACAATATACACAGATGTATCATATTTCCAAGTTAATTATGGGACATTGGTCTAAACATATTACTACTATATTACGAATCGAAAATAGTTTACTTTATTTGCTGACCAAATCAATACGATGTTACCTGTAATTTATTTCTACAAATCAGAATTACAAGATAATGATAAATACATTCAAATATCAATATAAAACATGAACAACGTAATTATGCTATACTGTAGTTCAAATTCAAGTTCAAGTTTATTATTTCCTACATTCATATAACATAGCAGTATAATCATTATATTGTAACAATAATGTGGAAGGAGGTATGGAAAAAGCAAAAGCTTGTACAACGCAGACCCCTTTTAGCAGAAACATAATAAATATATAATGTAAATAAAAAAACAGGTATCTTACCCACCCTTTATAACATACTAAGTAGCATTAAAATGCAGTTAAACGCGATAATTATTATGAATCTTAAGAATGAATGAGTATATGCATTGTTGTGTGAACATGGCTAAACTGTACCCATGCGGTGCTATAGAACCGTCATATGAATATTTACGTAATGATAGTTGATAGTGACTGGATTTATTACCATGCACCAATCGCATACGCTGAAGGTCAAATGATTGTGCATTTGTCAAAGTCTTTGGAAAGACTCGATTTATAGTGTATAGGTAACAATGATATGAAATGTACAACGTCCCTCACTGGGTGTATTTTTAAGACACTTATTTAATAAAGATCATACATTGGTGAATTGTATCATGGTTGTAGGCATATTAGGAAATAGAAGGTCAATTAGTGAGGACAGTATATACGATTGTCTTGGTATCACTTAGTTGGGGTAAAATATACCTGGCCAAGGACAGTTCACTCGCATTTGGTTAAATTATCGATTGTAGACTATTCGGTCAATCTCTGTCAACTCAACTAGTGGTTCGGCATGTGATATCTTATAAGTTGGTAATAATATGGTATGTCTAAAAGGAACACCCTCCAAAAAATAGAAAGTCGTTTCTTTTTCGAGATGTAACATTTTCAAAATCGGTAGATACGGTCTTCTTTGTCACGCACGACGGTCGAAAAATATATTTTGTTAATTTTATCAACTTTGAAAGGTAATAACTCTGTTTCGTAAAAGGTAGATACCTAAGCTTAGTGTTCATTATAATTGTTTCATTTTTCCAAAATATTAGGAATATGTGTTGCAATTATGATAATATGTATTATTATCGTTTATATTTTTAATAATTATAATTTGTTACTACACGTCACAGGACTAGACTCGAAAAGTATCATACTTCTTCAAGTTCTAGTTCAACTCGAGTAACCATATAAAGTATGTGTATTGTAACATGCATTTTATTTAATACACCTACACAGATGGTGATAAGGGGCGCATGAAGTGGGCTGGACATGCAGAACAAATGGATGTAGTATGACTTCCGAAAATGGGGATGTCGCATGTGAACGTTTGTAGAAGGGGTATACCTCGTTTGAAATGGAAGGAATGTGTCGATAGGGATTTTAGGATGGCAGGTGTGATGAATAGTGGAGAGTCATGGCTATGTATGGACGGAGGTGGAGAGCTTTGGCCAATGGAACGGATGGCTATATTATTTCCTTCTTCACCCTCATTATGGACTTAAGAAGTATATATAGAGAGTAATCATGTAAATGTTCATTCATTATAATGTTATAAATGTTGCTGATTGCGTAAAAAAGTGGAAGATAAATTAAACTAAACTAAACAAAACTAATTGTTTCCAATTGAGTATACCAAGTAGATCAAAAGAGATTATTGTGATTATTGGAGTAACCCTATGTTTACAGCTGAAATACATAAGGAATTTGGATAATATGCCATTGTATTAACTGCCACCAGACCATGACGGCGTTGAGTATATGGAAATTGAAATAGGTTTATATACTATACATGTTTAACTGTTGCAAATTTCAAAGCATTTTAAATGATCGTCGGGTGAACGGGGTCAGGACCGACAGAGATTTCATAACGTGTTTGTAGCTAGAGCCGAATTTGGGCGTATGCCTTTTAATAATTAAATAACTCATAAGCTTGTATGTACCTACACGAATGGCCCTGTATATCTATATCGAGATCCATGTCTTCTCGACACGGGGTGACACCGAAAATCACATACCTAAGTTTTTGGCTAAATAATGTAAGTATTTTGATGGACCATAACAAGAAAAATAAAGGACGTGTAGTCAATTTGAACACAGATTCATACTTTCTATCATAATGTAAATGAGGTTTTGTCAGTGGGTTTGCAGCGACAGGAGTTGGGTATTGCCCTAGTAGGAAGAGATATTAAGCAGAGAGATAGTTTTATATATAATTATAGGGGGTTTGATATCTGGTGATGGACGGTCTGATGGGGTAGGTGCGTAAGAGGATTCAGTCATAGGCTCTGGCCTGGAGAAATATCGAGGGGGTTATGACAGATAGGCACATTTCAATGAAATTAAAAGGGAAAGTACTGGGTACATGTATTATTCCAACATGTAATTACGGGCTTGAGACAGTGGCCCCGTCTAATGCTTAGCAACAGCTTTTTCAAGTGTGTGAAAACAATTGGATGAGGATCGGATCGGGTAGGTTAAGCGGGCGGAATGGAGAGGTTGTATGATATAAGGGAGGATATTGGGATGCCTAGGAGTCTTAAACAAGGGTGATAAGGGGGCGATTGAGGAGGGTTGGGCATGTGGAGCGCATGGACGATGGGCGTATCCCGAAAAGGGCGATGTCGCACGTGGAAGTAGGCCGAAGGGAGAGGGGGAGGCCTCGTTTGAGATGGAAGGACTATGTTGAGAGGGATTTGTATAGGGCTTGTGGGGTTGGCGATTGTAGTGCCAGGGCTAGGAGTAAGGGGGAGTTGGTGAGCTTTGGCCAATGATGTTGTAGTTAGTTAGTGCATTATTCCTCGCCACTTTGTAGGGATACATGAGGTAGAGAGAGAGAGAACAGGTAAATACAACTTAATTGTACTTCAGAAAAACTATTCGTTATATTACTTTTTCAAATTACAGAGACCACAGTAATGACTATTATCCGATCTGGTGTCATTTCCTAAGTAAATTAAACTTTGTCACTTTTACATATCGTACAATTAATAATCTTACTCTAAATTATTTCACAATTTCTTTAATTTTAATACCGACATCCACCAGTACAACACCGCACATGCAATTGAGTTCCTTTCCCTCATTTTAATACGAATTTTGTAAACAATAACTTACGCTATCTTTCCATTGTAATATGGAATGTACTGCATAGGATAATTAGATACCTTCTATTTCACACGTCCTTTAAATAACTGAAGTAATTATTATCGTAATCAATATTAACTTGCATTACACATTCAATTTGATGAAATATACCATTATATCGAAATGAAGATTACCGATGTAATACTTGTGTTTTCGTAGAGATGCACATATTAACATATGGATATAGTAATGCATAATATACAATACTATGTATACCTCTTAATTCACAATATTAACTTTGTATGATGTATGTATGTCAATAATTTATAAGCCGTTATAGACAGCGCCCTTAATTTATTCTTCTTGACTCCTGACCACACACATAGTCACACACTACACTAAAACGATGTGAAATATACCAATATGCCTTCTTTTAGCTATATTTGTATATAGCTATATTTGTATATAATGCTTTTTCCTAGCATTTCAAATACCATTTAGAAACTAAGGGACTTTAATTAAATTACGAGTATAACACATATCAAAATACACTTCTTCCATGATGTATGTTTCATGTATTTTATAATAAAATACAATTTTAGTGATCATCACATTGTCAGTACTTTAAAGTCATATTAACCCCTTGACTGCCAGAAGCGTGTTAACACGTCGTTTCGCCAGTGAAAACGAAACACGTCTGGTCGCTCTGACGCGCGGCTAGAAGCTGCCAGGCTCCCGATATTTGTTAGCACACCAATCACCATATCCAGTGATCCTCGATTAGGAAATAAATCCGAGGACGGCGCTATTAAACCGGAAGGTTAGAAATGAACCGCTAAACACAACCAACAACAACGACAACCAAATATGCCATGGACGGGCTGACGTCATGCGAACGCCTTTGTCCCTTTGAGCAGCCAAGCGAGTCGGCCACGCACTAACGCACACGGTACACAGATGATCATTCCGCTGGCGTTTGGTGTTTGCCGGTGCTGCTGGAATTAACTTGGTTAGGATACTTTACAGCTACAATATAATATAGTTAAGTTAATATAAGTTCAGTAAGAAAGGATCAGTAAGGACAATGTCCTCATAATATGATCCGGAACCTCCATCACCTAGTGGACAATCTAAATCCGACCACAGTCAACAAAATACTTATCAAGACCATTCTTAAAGGCATTGACACTATCAACATTACTCAACGTCTCCGGCAAGCTATTCCACTCATCAACAACTCTCTGGGAGAATGCAAACTTCCTAACATCTAATCTGGAATATTCCTTAC
>JAODAI010501155.1:0-13440 GCA_027575025.1 Scotoplanes globosa
TTATTTTAATTGTGATTTTTTTAACCTTAAACACATGATCAACCCATGAAAACTATAGGAAGTAATAGAAAACACATTTAAATGTTATATTTCACACAAAAATTGTATAATTGCCAAAATATATTGTATATTGTGTAGGCGTCTGGTAATACTAATATAGCCTAGGTAGGCGTCCGGTAATAGGGTGGTCTACCCTAGTATTGACTTAGTGCAGTAGGCTACTGGTGCCCAAGAACTTGAAGATGGAGTTGGACCTGTCAGGATATTGAACAGTACGTAGGCATAGGCTATACAATTACAATACAAGACAATGTCGTCGGGTGGTGACTAGCAGGTGTGTAGGCTAGGCTAGACTAGTGAGGCTAGGCCTAGGCCCTACTCAACCTAGGCTATGCTAGGCCTAACGTTGGGCTGTAACTTGTAACGTTAGTTTTAGTTTTACCTGATTTCTTTTTGCCAAACAACGGCATTGTCTTCTCTGTTACTGTGTAAATTGTAGAGGTGCTTTCATAAATTCCACAACATAGTGGTTGTTAATTTATATAATTAACTTGGCTGTGGTTAAGCTCCACTCGGACAGGGATCACGTCTCATCTCGATCACCGATGACATTTTGTTGACAGTCGATCTGTATTGTCAACAAAAAGTCAACATTGCAGCTGAGACTGCAGAGAGTCTGACAAGTTCGACAAGACATCGATGAACGAGTTTATTTTGTACCCTCGGTTGATCCACTTGTGCACTATCGGCACGGCCGCCTGGTAGACTGAACCGCCATACACAAAACATGGAGAATGGCAGTTTGGAGTGCCTACCCTTTGTGGATTGATGTTGGTCGACCCGGCTACCGTGCCGATAGTTAAGAAAGGGCTGAGACCCTCATATTTTGAGCATGTGTAAAGGGTTTAGAACATAATTCCCGACTTTGACACATAGGGGGAGGTGGCCACTGATCTATACATAATGTAGGGGGAGGTGGACACTGATCTATACACAATGTATAGATGACACTGATCTATCTGTATACACAATGTATAACAGTTAGATCAGATTTAGATCAGTGCAGAGGCTGAACCATATATACGGCTCTGGATTTCATTTCATTTATTGTTTCTTCACAAAAGTAAAAATTTTAGTACATTTAATAATTTAATAAAGTAACAGAAACATGTTAAACAAATGTTCACATCGTGAAAGGAAGTAGGCCCTACACTATAAACCCTGATGGGCTTGTCGAGAGTGCACTCCTCGGTTATACCACAAGTGTAATATTAAATAACATCTTAAGATAATAACAGCTTAATTAAAACCTCCCTCCCCACCCCTACATCAACAATAATTATATATAAAGCCATATCATATACATACATTTAAAATAGTTGTCATCAACTAATATTTACTTAAAAGATAATGAGACAGACTTCTTTTAAAATCATTGGCCAATCTTTCATAAAAATAGATATAGATACTGCAGTCATAGTTGAGATAAGCTATGAATAGCAGCATGAAAGTGAGAGAGGTCATTGGTATTTTAGAAGATGACATACTGTAGTAGTAGATGATGACAATGTACAGTAAAAGAGGTCCGGAAGTAGTAGACGGGCGTGGTTGGCTAGGCTCATATTACAGTGATGAAAGTATGATAGACTAGCTTAGACTACAATAGGTCCTGCAGGCTGTACACATCAGTTGAGAAAAGGGGCTAGGCTAGGACTAAGATACAGATAGGCTATAGACAGAGCTAAATAGGAATATAAATTTCCAACACTACGGTTCTAAAACAATGTTAAAAACTGGATAAAATGTTCCATTAAATGCAGGAAAATAGCACACACCAGACAGTTGTGGCGAACATGGACTTATTATCTTAGGGGTTAATATTTATGACTTTCACAAAAGCCTCATGTCCGCTACATAAAATGCATGATAACAACTTCTCAGTATAATATTATTTACAGTCTGACCGTGTAGATAAGTATCAACTCAAGCCTATATTACTGGTATGGTGATACATTCTTGACAAACATTTTATATTCCACAACAAAGAACTGTTACTAATTAATATAAATGATAGGAATGTACAAAATAATTAGCATCGTCACTGCATTTTATATATATATATATGATAAATGTTTAACAGTTAAACAACTTAGAACTGCGGTTACCTTGAATATACGGTAAATCACAAAGTAGACTAATGAGGTGTAGGTTCATGAAATTTATATTACATGATGTACTTCCCATGGCGGGTTGTTATTGTTCACAGTCGATTGTCGTCATCGTCTTGTGTTTAATCAGCCAATCAGCAATGCTCTACCTTCAGCCATGGGTCTTTTTATATTGTAAATATTACTAAATTCGATGAAATGACGTAACTTACAACTCTATTATACAAGTCACGTGAGTATTAACAAAAATAATACTATAATATTTTAGCTAAACCATCCATATTAATATCTTGAAAATTGACAATTAAAACGTGGACGTTTGGGACACATAATTTGCTCTGTAATCGTTGTTTATTACTTTATCTATCATTGGTTAATGTTTCTATTTCCTTCAGGGAATGCATCTTCAACACTGAAGTTTTATAAGGTTTCTGATGTACTTCTCTTCACAACTTCTATGTTGATATAGTCATAACGCGTTTAATATTATATGATTTATTATGAAGAAATAATCAATATACGACTGACTGAATGAATAAATTTAACGGTTGGCTTGTAGTCACTCTATCTTGTCTTCGTCATTATGAGTGTAACTCATGAGATATGTATGCAGATCACATTTATTATTATCAATAAATCTATTAGTATCAAGTTTACGAAAAGAAGCTGCCGTTGTATAAGATCAGTCCAAACTAATAGTATCATGGCCTAAACATTATGACACAATAGCTCTCTTAGCCAAATTGCAAATAATTCGATCGGATTTACCTGAAATCGTGTGCATTGGATATGGTGGACTATACAGTATACTCGAAACGTTCAAGTCAAGTTTACTGAAAGATAACCGATGTATCAGTCCAGAGTTAATAATGAATGACACATCATCAATAATTTCCATTGGTCCAATCGGATTCGTATGGAATTGTGTTCACTGGAAATGGTGGATTATCGTTCAATTAATAATAGCTGTCTTTGGATTCTTTGGAAATGGAGTGGTGATTTTGGTATATACAAGGAAGAGAAAACTGATGACTCCAACGAACATATTCATTATGGCTCTAGCGGGGGCTGATTTATTGGCATCAATCAGCCTTCTACCAATACCGGATATAGTCTCCACTACGAATAACGTCTTCGGAATCCTGTATTGCAAAATTATATACTCCAATATTATTTTGTGGGTCAGCATTTCATCTTCTATCTTTACGCTGACCGTGATTTCTGTGGAGAGGTATCTAGCCGTGGTGTTCCCGATCAAGTATCGTAACTTCTTTAGAAAAGACAAGCCAAAATACATCATCGTTGTGATATGGATGCTATCGATTCTATTCAATTTGTATACCTTGTTGGTGTCACGTCGAAATCAAGTTTCAGGTGCCTGTGAAATTACTTTTCCCACATCATTGTCTCATGTAATCTACGGATCCAGCATGTTTTTGTGCGGGTATTGTATTCCCGTTGTTGTCATGATGATCTCACAGTTGATTACAATACGGAAGTTACAACAAAGAATGCCCGGAAATATTGACATTCCAAGTATCAGTATTGCTAAAAGGCAAAAACAACGCGCCAACAGATTGATGAATCGAGCCCTAAAGAAAGTTATAAAAATGTTTATCATTGTAATAATGAGCTTTATAATTTTTTGGAGCCCTGCACAAATATCCTTTTTCTTTTTCAATTTGCGTTCTGTCGATTCGAAGTACCTACATGAAAAGCCGCACCAAATTTTCGTTGTCATGGCGTTTGCAAACTCATGCGTTAACCCTATCATTTACACTACAATCAATCCACAATTTAGGGACGATGTACGGGAACTACTCCACATAGCGAAAGTATCCATCCCCCCGCGATTTGGTCGCTCGGAAAATCGGATCACAGTAGCAGCCACTCATATTGAAATAAATGTATTAGAAGCCAACTGACGAACTACCTAGATTTATATGAATCTAGGCGATGGGGTACGATGGCAAAGATATTTCGTTATACCCGTATGGGGATTACTTTTACCGTGAGTTGGGCCTTCGGATCATGGTTTGGCATTTTTCTACTACTGAGATGTGTTCCTTGATATATCTTTAAGACTTTTACAATTAAGTTATCTCTATACTGAAGTTTTCAGTGTACTTGTGCGGGCTCTTGCATTTATGTAGATAGTATTTCAGAATAATAATGCGAAAACTGAATATAATTGATGTTTGGATTGTATTTTGATGTTAAATATTAAATAGAAAATTGAAATATATTATTCAAAACACGATCCATTTTCAAAATGGATTTTCAGAATCCAGAAAATTGAAACATTTGTGTAAGCACAGTAGATTCCTATTCCCTAACGTAAAATTTTGTGATACAATGTATACCAACGTTCGCACATGGGAATGATGTCAATATTAATAAGTAAAATATGAATATACTGTGATACTACTATTCGCAGGTCCGACTGATGGTTAAACATAGGTCGAAAGTGAAAAAATATGGATACCAACGTACACATTTACAATAAATGGTAAGTAAACATCAAACGACGAACATCAGTGCAAACGACTACTTTACCCTCAAAAATGTTTAGTCCATTTTCAAAATGGAACATATTTAGATCATACACAACACTGTAGCTGATATGATGTTACTTAAACACCAAAATGACCGCCATTGATGTCTTATATATTTGTACATAGTAGTTGTGATATGACGAGCTAGTTTTCTATGCAATGTACAATACATGGCATATATCAGTTTAACCTAAAATCTGAACTTTGCATAATTATAGCATAGCTAACAAGATTTCCAAGATAATCATACACATTTTCTGTAAAGCAACCACTCTTTAACCACTCTTTCAAATACTCATAGCAGCTTGTTAGATAATTACTGTTATAGTGCAAATTGTACAGCACCTGTGCCAAAATAATTGTTCGTTGTAATGTATTCAGACATATATTAACGTTCCATTTTGTAGAATATAATCTCATTGCTAAGAAGTACATACTTCAAACAGTTATTATTATGGCATGTAAAACAAAGTAAGCTATATTCATTAGTGGCATTTATCTTACGGTGCACATGCAAACAATATGATTACCATTATGTTATAAGTATACTATATTCTGTTTACTAGAAGACGTTATATGTTTAAAATGATTGGTAAAAGGGTGGTAACAATTCGCAGAAATGTCAGTTATCTTGAGATGGAATAAAGCAAAATAACAATACATATTACTAAGGCACATCTCTTTGTCTGGTTTCTTAGCGATAATTACATTTCTACCAAATGATGTATACTAGTACAAGTACAGTCATTGCAAATTGGATATTATTTTATAAATATATATAATGTACGTGTATTATTATCTCATTATGTGTTTTCAATAAATCATAACATAGGTCACACACATCCCTTTCACCGCATTGTTTCAACCATATGGTAATATATTATGAAATATAGGCTATAAATGAGTACTATCTTTGCTGGGGAGTTCTACCTGCTATGTACAAACGTCTCATCCAGGGGTAGTCATTGACTCTCATCCATTTATAATAGAGAATCCGAAGCTATGCACCAGCACCTGATGAGCCTTAGGGGCCAGGGAGGGTTTAACTTAAGTAGGCTATAACCATGGGCTTCATATGAGTCTAGAACGTTTGACATTTTAGCCGTAAGCTTGCAGTGACGGGAGTTATGTATACCCTTAGGAGGCAAAGATATTAATATGAGGGTAGTTTTGTAGAGGAGTGATATCCGGAGAGGGTCTAATGGGGAAGGTGCCGAAAGGGGTTAATCGGTCACTCTTTCCTAGATAGATATAGAAGGGGTTATTTTAGATTTTAAATAAATTAAACTGTAAAGTAGATTTTAAATAAATTAAACTGTAAAGTATTGGGTACGTGTCTCACCTGTCAATTTGTCTTCATGCTTGAGACCGTGGTTTTGCACATTGTAAAAAATGTAAGGAAGAGTTTCCTAAAAAAATGATGAAACTAGGCTGCCACCTCTTTTTAAGGTAAACTATCTGTTCCTCACTTGGGAAACAAGCACGTTTCCATAATGTGTGGTAAACCTTTTTCCCTACTAGAGTAATGTGTATAGGTTTTCCCAATGTTGACGTAACCTTTCCTATATAAACAGATACAAGAGGAAAGGTAAGTTTCTTCAAAAAGTTGGTGGCAGCTAAGTTTCATCTCACAAATTTGGGAAAACAAGTTACCTCGAATATTAGGGGAAATATAACTTTCACACAGAAAGCGATGTAGCATTTAATACACCACAAACAACGTGCAATACAGGATACTTCAACATATTTTAACAATACAGTTATTGAACTCACAACTAGACAATGAAATCCCAAATTATATTTGTCAGGTCAAGTTTGTCGTTAAAGGGAACCAATAGTATTAGAACTAACGTTAAGCATACCCCGTCATAACACACCACCACCCACGAACAACTGTCTCCATATATAATTTCCCAGTGTAAAAATACGGTAGGTCAGTAGTAATACATGTTTGGGGAAGGTGACAATTAATGTGCTTGTGACATAAATAATACAAATAATAAAATACACTCACTTGCATTGTTTGTTTACAAAGCTACTCCGGGAGATTTCAAGCGGTCTAAACCATTCTGAAGAGTCGGAAGAACTTTAACTTTATAAACTCAAAGAAACGAAGTACGCAATAATATCCCATTAGTGGTAACACAGGTAATATTATGAACACATACGACACTGAATATTCATACCCACAATCAAAACACCACCCACAATTATATCCGACAGTCATAGTCGCATAGCCTCACAATCATCGTCACCGCCATTTTATTTAAATTTCATGGAATTTATATTGTTCTAAACCATTTACTTGTTCAACTGACGGATAAATAGATGGTTTCAATATCGCTTGCTGCATATAATTACACTGATTAATAAATATATTTTCACTATTAAAGGGTTCATAAAGTTTTTAAATAACTGAACGCATATTTTTAGTGTTTGACCTCAAATGACCGTTGACCTCTACCCACAATAGCACAAGTCTTGTATGCATTGCAACCTTCATACCAAGTTTGAACGTTGTCGGACTCTAACTTTTCCAGAACACGTATTTACAGGCCATTTACCAGGCAATATATGTACTTTAGTTGTAAAGACCCAATACGTCACTTTAGTCTTGATAAAGACGTTTTTTTAATTAAATGTAGTTTCGTAATTGAAAACTTCAAAACCTCAGTATTTTGAGAACGGAATGGCCGCTATGACTCTCCTAACATTATTTACACACTTTGTGAACACTTTAAGGCCATTCCTTCAAATGGATGCAGTTTTTGAATTATTAACGTTGGCACGATCGAATATTTATTTCGTGAATGTCTTATCGTGACACAATATGAAATTACTTTCAGAATAATCTTGATAACGCTGGCATACTGGTTTATTTGTTAGGAGTTAATATAGTACTTTTTTGTTTTTATTTTGCAAGGGATATTAATTTTATTATTTTATTAATAAAACAAAGTATACTTCATTGTAAGCATGTAAAAAGAATATGCTCTGTTATTGGGACATTATTATTTATTAAAGATTATTTCTAGATTTAGATAATCGTATTTAAAAAAATACAAGAACCAATTTGGGAAAAAATAAGTTAATAAATTTAAATAACTGAATATGTTTATTTTATGCTGTATCAAATGGTACTTCACTTCTAATTTATTATAATTAATTATGAGTGCATAGTTTTGTGAAGATAAGCTAATTTAACTTTTATGTAGTGTATTATATTGAATATTGATGTCAAGAGAATAAATAATTACCCAACAATCAATTCCATATTAGAACCAACGTTTACTCTAGCAGTAATGTACAGCAGTACACCTTATGATGAACACGTCTGACCATGGTATATATCTACATCATATACAGTATAGCATGGTGGTACCAGATTCCGATCACGTAAGGATAGTTTCCAACAACAACAAAAATTGGAGATGCACATGTTTACCAATAATTACTCTTTACATCTTCCACTTTCAGTCTGTAATTGCAACCAAAATTCTGATAAAGTCGAGTAATTTTACTTTCAAAATGGTGGCTACAAAATACCAAAATGTTGAAAGTGTCCCAGAATCCGATCACTGTGATATCACTTGCAGTATTTGCATCATTTCGAATATATATATAGATTTCCCATCATGCATCATTTTAGAACACTGTTTACTTTCGAAATTTGTTACAGTTTATTAATTTTGAAAAGAAAATGAGGTGGAATTACTGTATCGATCCATATTTTAAAATAAGGATCACAACTGACAAAATTAAGGATTGACACAATTCCTCAATAAATGAAAATATTTCATGAAAAAAGTAAATTTTCTGCGATCATCGTGTAACACAATATTTGTTTAATAGCATGGTTTTCAATATTGGAAAAATCTTTATTATTTTTCACAATATGCCCAGTGATCGGAATCTGGTCCTGATCGGAATCTGGTACATCCACTACACGTGTATTATTGTCATCGTCTGGTCGTCGCGCGCTACATAACTTCAAAATAAAGATACGCAATGTATGTCGTTTGAGATTGGTTAAATGTTGTTATTGTTTGTATGTACCTTTTTCCCAAATTTGAGGAAACTAGGCTACATCGATTTACGTCCCTTGATTGCAGGGAAACGTGACGTGACAGAGGTAAACGTACTTACATCATTTTATGGTGTACCATTTCGTTAAATATGTTACAGTGTGTTCAGCTGTAGCGTGTGCAAAGGGGTAAAAAATGTGACACATATAATAGTGGAGAAAATTGGTGTTTCCAGTGATAAATATGTGTGGTTCATTCGGAGCACAAATATTGGGGGGCATAATAGTCGGGGTAATTACAATGTTGGCCCCTCTATTTCACAAATCCTGTTGACACCACTGGTGCTCGACAACAGTATCTTCAAGTGTGCGGAAATAATTGGATGATATCGGAGGTGGAAAAGGAGGAGGTTTGGATGAAATAAGGAAGGTCCTACGGTGATATTGATATTGGGAACATTGACGTACAAATAAACTTATGAAGATTTGTGTCGCAAAATGCGATAAATGTTTTTGTTGTGTTGAGTAAAATAATTGTAATATGATATATTCATTACCTCCTTTTAAAAGATCATACAACATAGTTATGTTGTACTCTTCTTGAAATGTACTATTGTTCGTATATAATATGTGTGAGATAGTGTATATATAAAAAGAGCTCTGCACATCAATTTTCACAAGGAAAATTAGAAAATGTCGTTTAATGCCGCATTTTGCAGCCAAACCCTTTATATATAAGACATATATCATATTAACAACTGTTCTGTTTGTCTTCTTAAAGACGGGAATATATATCACATAGTCACAATCACTTTGTTAATATGATAAGAATGCTTTTAAGTATATGCAAAGTGCCACTGCGTGTTAACTCAATTTATATTACAGTACATGTGATACAGATAACCCAAAGTTTATTATGTCATCGTTTGTGTTATGCATTTTAACAATTGGACGGGCCTGATGCTGTTCAAACTTTATGTATTTTTTATTAATCAACGCCTAATTTCTTCTGCGACGAAGTTAATTTGTAATTCGAAGAAAGTTCAAATTCAGAGTCAATGCAAGGATGCGCCCACATAGCCGCTGTCCATACAGAGAAAATAAATCACCAGGAGAAGTAGTATCCTAAGCTATTAACGCTATTCCCATTGACTTTGTGTGTTAGTACGTTTTTGATAATGAGTAGTTGAAGTGGTTTCCCGTTCCGCATGGTGATCCTATATTCATGTGTATAGATCAGTGGCATGCATACTCTAGCTACTTTACGTACCACTGTAGGTCGTATATACCGTACGTGATAACAGGTTAGGCGCCGCTAGGCCTAGCGTATTGCATGTATCACATCCACAAAATTTGCCTCGGAAATATGAAATTCAGTATAAAAGATAAGCAGTTTTCATCTAAATATATTGATTCAGTGAATTGCCATTCTTGACTACTTTTTTAAATTTCTGTAAGTACAGACATTCCAACGAATGATGCTCTTTCATATTGTTGCTATTATTACTAGTATATTAACCATGATTGAATGCAGGCAATTTAATCGATAATGTAAATTTATACTTTTACTTTTATACTAACATTATACCTATACCTAACATTATGCCTAACTTTACTCGTTAGACCTAGCCTACACAAGTGGTAGGCAGTAGTATTACTATATATATGTAGCCTACCCTGTTTCGTGACCTCAAATCATGTGATACATTAGTCCATTTTAAGAAGTCACTTAAGACTCATCTTTTCACACTTCATTAAAATTAATACATTTTTAATTTTCATGAACATTGATTATGTACATAATTTAAAAAAAAAACGTTGTGAAGCGCTTTGATGTATGACTTTTGGTCCTATGCAGGAAAAGCGCTATATAAATCACCATTATTATTATTATTATTATATATACAAAACAAAAAAATAATGGAATAAACCCTGCCATATTGTTTTTAGCTGTGTGTTTTCTTGTGATTTGTTTACCCATCGGCTGTAAATTAATAAGCTGGTTGATGATTTTGTAGACGGTTTAAATGTGTTTATCAATAAAAAGGCCACCTCCAATCAAAATAGATCACCGTCATATCAAAATGTATGCATGGAAAATAGCCTAGCCAGCACTTAAGTCAATGGCCCTAGAGGCTATAAAATTCAAAGAATTTCTCCGATTTTATACTTTCCACGTGTTGTGAATATTTCTAGAAACGATTTTTTTGTACTCTACTATCGTATCCTCCATTGTGTAAAAAAGATGGTAAAAAATAAAGGAACTTGTAGAAACCGGCAAATATAAAAAAAAATCATTAGGCGGCCATTTAGACGGCCTGACTTGCGATGTTACAATCAGCCTAAGCCAATCAGAATGCAGCAAATTAATTAAGCCATGGTATTGATATAGGTCCATATAATAGAGCAGACAGTAATGAACACAATTATTTAAACTGCAATAAAATCGATCATTCCACTCTTAAGTTATGAACGTTTGAAATTGGCAATTATAAGCCGTATGGGATCTGTCATTTTGATAAGCTGGATGCTTTAACAAGTCTACAAACATAGCCACAAGTTCATGATTGACTGGTATGGCTTTTAAGTTGTAAATATGTTATCTCAAAAAGGTAAAGTCTGTCAATGTTCAAGCTTAGTACAGTATGAAGGTTGACCCCAATGCATACACTTTTTTGTTATATTTGGTGGAGGTCAAAATGTCAATGGAGGTCAAGCACTGATTTTTTATGCCAGCCTCTAATCATTGTACAAAAATGTAGGCCTACAATTTCGATAAAGTTCATACTCTGTATGATGATTGATCTTTATTTTGTTATGCCTTCAGTTACCACACCCAGTATGAACTTACCACACCCATTATTTACTTTTTAATATACAGTGTTTACATGCAAGGCAGATATCAATATTTTTAGCGTTTGTGGACATTGGTGACCTTTGACATCCACCATAAATAACACAAATATTGTATGCATTGGGGTCAACCTTCATACTAAGCTTGTTTAAAGTTGTCGGACTTTAATTTTTTTAGAAAACGTGTTTAATAGACATGCATACCAGGCTATAGTTGAACTTCTGGTTATGCATGGATGACACCACTTTAGACTTGTTAAAGTATTATTTAGTAAAATAGCAGATCCCATACATAGGGCTTAATTGTCAACGTCAAACTGCAATTGGGAACGTCAAACGGTCATAACTTCAGACTGGAATGACCGATTTTATATTGCCGTTTGAAGCATTTTGGAGATTAATTTCTGTCTAACATTATTGACATCGTTTGGTATACCATTAACACAAATGCATTATGAATTATATATTTTATTCTTTCAGAGTGCAGTAATGTCATTCAGTCCGCAGTACATGTTCAACTTGTCTTTATAATGCTCTACACTTGTTGAGTATGTGGGTATTTTTCAGAGTGGCCAACTTTGTATACACTTTGTCACACATCTCTCAAATCATTATCCATTATCAATTTTTTTATCACATGTGGACTTGAAGATGGTCCACAAAATTTAGAAACTTTGCATCTTTCAAATCCCACCGTCATCAAAGACACAGAGAACACTTTCAGAACAATGTTAATCCACAATTCCAACGTCCTACATGCAATTTCAAATCAGGGTGTCATAACGATGCAGTACAACATCTAAAAAATCACATTAATGTAGAAAATGGTGTTGAATGCCCATATAAAGGTTGCAACTATGTACAAAATTAACATAGTTCATTGCGTTCACATGTAAGTAGACATCACAAAAATGAGCATGAGTTAAAAGAGGCATGGTTCGCACTCCAGGATGATGACAACTTTGATAATCATGTCGAAGAGAATGAACCTGCTGATCAGCCAGTATGTGCTTTGGGTCAAAAGGAAAAAAATACTGAAACATTAGCTCTTCTGTTACTAAAGCTTGAAGTTATAGATCTTGTCCCAGCATCAACAATCCAACATATATTATTTGGACTTTCAGAACTGTTGAGGCTATCATTTTTTTAACTACATACTCTGTTAGAAGTATACTTCAAGAAACTGATTTAGACATATAACTTGCAAAAAATGTATGCACAACTGAGAGTGATCAATGTATATTTCTAGAAGCCGCAGACAAGTTATTATAAATGTGATTATAAACGAAAGTAATAGTCCAGTACTATCATGTATATGGCCCATTCGGAAATCTTTGACCTGTCAATGCTTTTGGATAACAATGGGAGTAGTGAGACGTTGTATCGTGCAATTACATAGAACAGTATATACTTGGACTCTATTTTTCATGAATTGGACACTATTTTGCATTCGACACCGATCAAAATAACCTTCAAACAGGATTTGCACATCTGTACTCAGACACCAATCCATGCAGTTTATGATGCATTTACCCAGACTGATAATGAAATTACTGATATCACTGCTGTGGATAAGTCGATGCAGACTTCGATCAAAGTAGATGTATCGTCCCAAATAAAATTGCCACTTTCGCCAGAGGGTGGTTCCCAGCTTGGAGTGCATGATATGTTATGTGGAGATGGGCCAAAACATACGGAGGTGATCATCAAGGCTAGTCTTTTTGATGCAGAATAATTCGATGAGGCTGTGGAGTTAACCTACGATTACAGTGTACCAGTGACCAACATGTTTCAGGGCCTTGTCGTTGAGGACTGTCCAGTTATGGTCAATATGGATGAC
>JAODAI010501266.1:0-13439 GCA_027575025.1 Scotoplanes globosa
AGGATGTGACGGTTCACCTGCACCCACTCCTAATAAAATACCGAAACCCGTAACAATTCTACCGCTCATCTTTATTATTATTGTCTTGGCTTGGGACCTGCTACAATATAATACTTGTAAATTACAACTTCATGTCGAGTGGCAGTCGATTCTTAAAATGTGAAATCAAATTTGATTATTTTCATTATAATTGAAAGCCGTTCGTATGAGAAAATCGTGATTGCTCTCGGATAAGATACACACACATACTAGGCCCGACCTGGGGTTCAAACTACATATCTCCCAATTGCTGAGCTTCATAGCTTCCAAAGCCACTAATCTTAACCGCTTGGCAACAGCACTGGTAATGCAGTCAGGAAGATCGCCACTGCCTTTGTGTTCCCTCTCACAACACTAGCTGTGGTCAGTACTTCCCGTATGTGCAGTTATAAATACCCTTTGTATTAGGGAATCGGTGATATTAGTCTAGTTAAGTCATTTTCATATCTAGACAATGGTAGGTTTTAAAGGGCCATTTTACCATTTTCAATGACGTAATAAGTCACATACACCATATAACTCAATTTCAAAAACAGTTCCATTTTGACAAAATTTAGTTTGACTAAGAATTACGTCTTTGTAAATAACCCATTAAATAAGTATATGTTACTTAGTGTAAATGTATAGCAATGACTTACAGATATGAAGAGTAACTGGTGTTAGAATAGTATCTCATTTACGTATTGTTTTAATTATTATTTTAGAAACTGTCCTTAAGTTATCGAAATTTGGTACAACCGTGCTATATGTGTGATCAGCCTATATGTTGGCTAGGTCTGTGTACCTCAAACCGTGAAACGAGTAGCCCAATTTTACTTGTTGGACATAACGTTACACTGGGGCATTACCCTAAGTTAGTGTTAATATTGCCGATCTGGAGTAACAATAGGCCAATTAAAAAAATAGGCTGGGCACAAAAAGTTAAACTTTAAGGGTGTAAGTAATGAAAACAAACAGGATTGATGTTGAAACGTATTCTACGTGGATTGAACAGTAAACTGGCAAGAAAAGTATGGATGAAAATGTAACTTTAAAGCAAGCAACGCAACACACTAAACAATAACAATAAAAACACCAAGCGCGCACACCAAACTCAAAAAGTAAGTTGACTTACTATGTTATATACATTCAGAATACCCACGTTGTCTGTTGTTATTATCTTGTTGATGCCATTGATATTGTTTGTTGATGCTATTCGCCATGCTACATCAGTGATCTTAAAGATTGCCAAACACAGTCCATCATCACTGGCTAGTGAGTGGATTGATAGTTGGTAACGCCACGACACACACAGGGCAGTCATACAGTGTATTACACATACACTGTATGTGTACTGCTCTGTGCCCTTTGGATAACGATACCGCGTCAACACCTGTCCACTCTCTGTGCTGACCCCATACACTCTGTCTGTGAATGAACCTCCCCTCAATGTACACATGTTTAGTGTACATCTATGGACATCCATATCACGAGGCCATTCACCATCACTCTCTGTGATGACAGACAGTGTTGTGCGCGCACTTAGATCACTGATGGCATACACTGATATATCACGGGAATGCCGTACACCAACATAGGCTAACCCACTGCGTGTATCGACTGCTACACAGGTCGCAGAACTAGATCCACGCTGCAGCCGACACGACGCAGTGATAGTGTCTGTCCGGATATCAATGACATCTATGGATTGTCCGCAGCATGTAATGAATCGGCTATCTTCAATAGCAGCAACATACCGGTAGCTACTATCAGGACCGATACATGTTCTACTGTACAGCACTTTGTTACTGTCCAAGTCAATAATATCCAGGGTAGTTTCAGTTGTCTTTTTTTTGTTCCGTGCTGCTATCACCAGTCTATTGGATGATATATAGCATATATCACAGACATTCCATCCTCCTTTCTTAAATCTCTTTAGTTTGAATGTAGACCTGTATATAACAAAATACATATAAACAATCATTTATATTAATGTAGTGGCATGTCTGTGGCTGGTTCCTTGTTCCAAAGGAGAGCCAGTCACAAAAGTACATATAGGAGTGGATTACACACAAGTGAGGTGGATTTGTTGGTATTTAGGAAGGAACAATTGTGGAGGTAAAAGATTGTAAGACAATTTCCGGGAAATATGTTACTATTCAACATAAGCCTCTACTTTTCGTAATAAGGTTAAAGAAGCATAAAGCGACAAGGGAAGTGGGTCAACAAGTCATTAAGTGGTGGCTATGTAAGGATCAGGTGGCCGTAGATTATATGGAAAGGGTGACACATAGCGTCGGGGAGCTACATGATCAGGTAGGGAGTGTATAACTTGAGTGGCGTATTTTAAGCTAGCCTATGTGGGAGTTGCATATTAACTTTTTGGAAGCACATCGGGTAAGCGTGGCGGATCGTGGATGAAAAAACAGATGTAGAAAGGACAGTGGATGAAAAGAGGGAGGTGTGGAAGAAATTAGAAGATATCAAGGATATGAGGTACAACCTTACTTAGCATTACGACACATGTATGAGCCAAAAAGAGCAGCTAGGATAACGGAGGACGAAAACTTATCCTTAGAATGGCACGAGGCAGAAAGGAAGAGTGAGAAGCTGTGAAGGGACGGAGGGTGGATAAGGATCAGCACGGGAGCTTGGTCACCAGTAAGTATGGGGTGATTAGGGTATAGAAAAACTACATCAAAGAACTGTAAAGCCAGGCAGTGGGTGCTGATTTGGACTTACCTAACGCAGTGAGGGGGTAGCATTGTGGTGGATGAAATTTCAGAGTTGGAAGATTGGACTCTGAGAAGGATAAAGAGGGATAAGCCTGCGGGATTTTATACGGGTGGAATCACCGGGAAGGCTCTTCTGACATCCCGAACCAACCAGAAACGTACACTGTGTACCTTTACAAAGGCCCTCCACCATACTATCTTCTACTCCAGGTACACCCGTCCACCTTAACGTAGACATAACTAATTTTCTGGAAACCGTATCATATGCCTCCTTCAAATCTACAAAACCTAATAGCATACTCCATTTCACTTCCAATTTATCGTTGACTAGTTGCCTGAGTGAGAACAACCAATCACTTCCCCTCTCCCCTCACGAAAGCCCTGCTGTTCTTCCCCAATCTCCGTCTCAAGTCTAGCCCTAAACCTTCTATCCAAAATACTTTCCAAAAACTTCAAAATATGTCCTAACAGTATGATACCCTGGTACTTTCCTGGATTATGAACATCACCATTTTGCTTTCAAATAGGCGGAACCAGGCTGGTCCGCCAGTGATGTTGGGTACTCTCCTCCATCAAACACACATTGAGCAGTCTCCTTAAAAACTTAGCTCCCATATCTCCTCCAATAACAAACTTTCCACCCTCGTTTCTCCCAAACCCATAGCCTTAACCCCGTTCATCAGTCTCAGAGCCCAATCCACTTCAAAGTCTGAAATACCGACAACCTAAATCTTACCCCTCATTGCGCTGAATAAATCTAGATCAGCGCCTCCCTGACTATACACCTTCCGTAATTACTTAATCCTTGTCAGTGAGTCACCTACCATCCGTACCCTTAACAACTCTTCCTCCATTAATATATGGGCCCTCTTTCTTCCTATCCCGTGCCATTTTAAAGATAAGTTTCCTCCACCACCTTCATCCAGCTGCTTATAAATTCTATCCTCCATATCACATCTTGCCTTTTCCACGGCCCTCATAGCTGCCTTATATTTATGTCAATAAAGGTGTCGTAAGGCCATTTCCGTTTGCATGCCATTGTCCCTGGCCTCTTCTAATTGGTTCCAAGCCTCTATCTTCTCACCGACTGCCCTCACTACACCCTTTGTCTGCCACATCTGTTTTTTCTTCCACCAACCCACCTTCTTGCACGAGGTCTTCCACAAAGTTGCTCTACTCCACTCACAAAAGCAAGCATAAAGATTCCGCACTCTTCCTCTACCCCCATACCAGATCATGTAGCTACGCAAAGCTACGCACCACCATATCCTTATATACTTATGTCACCTGTCTCTTACACAACCGTCGTCTAAATATTGTCAAAATAGTTATCTCCTCACCACTTCCTTACCCTTCCTCGATGGAACTATAATGTCCACCTCAATATTATAACTATCCCCATACATGAAACAATTTAAACTCGCCCGGTAACATCCTCGCTCTATCCTCCTTCCACTTCGTCTCCTGCATACATATAATCTGCAACCTCCGTCTACCCATCATGTCTACCACTTAAACTCTTTCCCCCCATTGTACCTACATTGAGACTACCTAGCCTGAGTTCACACCAAGGCCGATGCCAGTGGATCGAACCCCAGGATTTCGATAATTTATCACCGCTGGCCGGACAGGCAGCGCGTCGGGTACCCGGACACGGTATCGAAATCGCTCTCCTCAGTTAACATAATAATAAAAGTGTGGGACAAATAGTCACAGTCTACTTGCGCTGCCCTGGATAACATGTGTGCGGTTTTATATAGGAGTTATCTTTCTGTTAGATGACCATCAGCCAAGGCTAACAAGCCCTGCCAACCGGGGAAATATCCACACAGCACTGCCAAAGCTTTCCTTCTCCTAGATGATTACCGACCAAAGCGAAGGAGCCCCATCTACGCCCATATAAGTATATACATATACAACTGTCCTGGATGTAACCTTCAGATAACAGGACACTGATGTGAACTGTAGTTAAACTCGGCTTGTTTTTGATCAGGGAAGCATTATATGTCCCCATAGAGATAATTGTGTTAGTAGTGAAATCCCTGCATGGTGGTTACTACTATAACCACAATACACACATATATTTTGTTGTTAAATAACTCATGCAAGAGAATAAACTTAGATCCAAGTTTTTACTCAGTAAATGAGTAAAATACATTTCGAAAAGTGAGTAACCATACACTCAAATAATCAGTAATATTATGCTGCCATTTGAGTAGCTTTACTCGTTTCAAAAGGTATAGCAACCCATTTTGGAGTGAATTCACTCAATTACTTAATATAGCCCTATTTACCGAGACCTCGTCTAGTGATAGCTATTCTGATGCCAAGTTATTTATTCCTGGTTATATTTTATATAGGCAGGATAGGGGGATACGGTTAGAGGTATTGGTGGTTATTGTTCTTTTGTGTATTAAATGGGAAATCAATAGCGTCCAGAGGTATAATTTGCAGGGGGGTTACTAATTATGGGTGGTGCGAGGCTCAGGTGGGTGGATCGGGGGTTAAACGGCCATAGTTGCGTATTGATGTAGTTTACAGGTCTAATAATTGTTCCAGTCTAACAAATCTGCCGAGTTTAATATCAAAGTTAAGTCTGTTATGCGGTTAATCTCAAGTGTTAAGTTTTCATTTGAGAAAGATCTGGATAATAATGATAAGGATAATCCAAAGGTTTTCTATGGGTATGCTAGGTCTAAACAGATGGCTATGGTTGTTGCTGGACCTCTTGGACATTCTGACACAAAATAAACTGGTTAGTGGTAATCAGGGTATGGCTGTTGGTTTGAATGTTTTGTTTACTTCTGTTTTTCAGAATAAGGATATGCATTTGTCCTTTTTCCGTAGTGTCAGTTACTTTTTCTGCAGCTATTGTAGAAAAATAATAAGTATTCTTAGTCAGTACAAGGCTGCTGGGCCTGATAATGTTCATCCTTTTTTGATAAGGACCTTGGCAATTTCTTGATACACCGCTTAGCATAGTTTTTTCAGCGCTATATTGACTTCTATTTAAAAGGGGAGCTAGCAGTCAGTCGGGTAATTATATACCGGTTAGCCTTATTAGTGTGGTTTGTAAGATTATTGAGTCCATTGCGAAGGACGTCATAATGCAGTTTGGGGATAGCCATTCCTTAATCAGTGACTTGCAGCATCTGGGGATTTTGGCAAATCAGTTGATGTAGTAATTTTAGACTTTCAAAAGGCATTTGATAAAGTGCCTCATAAGAGACTCTTGTTTAAATGAGAGGGTTAGGGTACTAGTCCTCTTCTTGGGTATATTAGTGGTTGGTTAAGTTGGTTTAGACAGAGGATTGTTGTTGGAAGGTATGTGTCTTTGTTGTGAAAGTGCCACTGGTGGTGTTCCCAAAAGCTTTGTGTTTGGGTCCATTGTTGTTTGCTGCTTATATTAATGGTTTAGACGATGCTGTTTGTAGTGTTTCAGTTGGAATTGGATAGTATTTTTAACTGGTCGGAAGATTGGGGTATGTTTTTCAATGTCTATAAATGGAAGGTTATGCATGTCGGTAGTCGCAATAGCCAGACTATTTATAACATAAATGGTAGAAATGTAGTGGTTGTACAGACGGAGAAGGATTTGGGTGTTCATTTGGATTCTTCATTAAAGCCGTCTAAACAGTGGGTCGATTCTGGGAGGAGAGCTAATTAACTATAGGTCATGTTAAGTTCCTCCATAATTATATTGTTGTTAGATTATACAAGCAGGTGGTTAAGCTTTATTTGGAGCATGTTGTTCAACCTTAGAATCCGTTCTTAGTAAAGAATATGATTGTTCTTGAGCGTGTTAAAAAAAGGCTACTAAATTATATAGTTCCCTTAGTTCTCTATCATACGAACAACGATTGGACTTATATAAAGCTTACAACTTTGGAACGTCGTCGTGTTCGTGGTGATCTTATTCAGGTGTTTAAAATTGTTGGTGGTTTTGATAAGTTGAAGTTCTATGATTTCTTTACTCTATCTGATTATTCTGGCACTATAGGTCATAGTCTTAAATTACATAAGGGGTATCCCAGGTTAGATGTTAGGAAGTATTCCTTCTCTCATAGAGTTGTTGACGAATGGAATTAACTGCCCGAGTCGTTGGTTCTCGCGGATAGTGTCAATGCCTTTAAGAATGGTCGTGATAGATAATGTTGTGACTGTGGAGGGTGTAGGAGGTCCACTTCAGGGGTGATGGAGGTCCATGATCATATTATGAGTAGTACTATGTCCTTGCTAATCCTTACTTACTTAACTAAATACACCACACACCAAGGGAAATAACTCTCTCTACATTTTAATGCTTGAATTGTAACCTCTCTCCGGATAATTTATAATTTACCATTGTAATTAGTATTATGATAAATCGTTTTATGACTATTTCCTTCATATCTTGCCCATAGTTATAGTTAACTCCTATCCCCACCCCACGTTTAGGTGTGGCACGACCAATGCCAACATGTATATATGGGCAATGGTCATATATAAGTTTGTAATAAAAATCTCTCTCTCTACCCATGAATCCATAACAAGGGGTGAGGAAGAAAATGTTAAAAAACAGCCTCATCGTTGGTCAAAGCCCTCCACCTCAACATATCCATAGCCACGACCATCCAAACTCCACCCCCACCAGTTCTCCTAAAATCCCTGTCAACACAGTCCTTCAATCTCAATACATATTTCTTCACTCTTATTTGTACATTGAATTGTCAAAACAAGTTTGATTATATTTTTTGAAAAATACAAATACATATGACTTAAAACAATACAATACATACTAATACTTCATATCTCCCCCTCTCCCTCTCTCTCTCTCTCTCTCTATCTACCTCGTTATACACTAACAAGGGGCGAGGAAGACAACTATAATTAACATCCACCTCATTGACCAGCGTTCTCCACTTCTATCTATCCAAAGCCGTGGCCCTCTAATCTCCACCCTCCCCCAGCGCGACAAAATTCCCTTTCCACACAGTCGTTCTATCTCAATGGCGGCTTCCCCCTACTCCACTCTACCAGTTTCCGTGTACAACATTGCCATTTTTGTGAGACGCTCTTTATTCATCCTTTCCATGTGCCCAGCCAACATCATGCGTCACCTAATCAACCTTTTCGTAAGACTTCTAGTCATCCCAATATCCTTCCTTATATCAACCAAACCCTCCTCTCAATCCGCTTAACACCAGTTATTTTCTTCATCCAGTTATTTTCACATACTTTAAGACACTGTTGCTGAGCATTATACAGAGCCACGGTTTCAAGCCTGTAAATACATGCTGGAATAACACAAGTATCAAAAACTGTCCCTTTAATTCCTTCGAAACGTACCTATCTGCCATAACCCCCTCTACTTCCTCCAGACCAGAGCCCCGGATACGTTTTTTTTTCAGGCTACACCAGGGCAAATTTGACAATTTGGCCAATCACATCGCTGAAAACAGATAACGCCCTCAACTTGTTGGAAACCACTTTCTGTTTTTGAAGTCGGATTATGAAAGACCGATGTCGATTCCCTCAAAATGTTCCAAAATTGGAGTTGTCTCCTAACCCTAACCCTGTTTTCTAATATGTTACCCTTTTAAAAAAATAGGCTTGCCCTGGTGTAGCCTGGAAACAAATTATACGTCCCGGATTGAATCCTTTTCCGCACCTCCCCATCAGAACGACCGTCACCAGAACTATCCTTATGCTTAATATATTTGACTGCTAGGGTTATACCCAACTCCTGTAGCCGAGCACCCACCGACAAGCCCCCGTCATATCCAGACTCATACGTAGTGCATGTCTCTCAAATACATCCTTCACTATACCCAAAACTCCTGTATCTCCTGCTTACTTTCCATAATAATTAACTACTGCCTGGTCCTCTAATTACGAAAGCATTTGTATGACTTTGTACTACCTTTTCTGCTGATCATTTCCATTATCATAATGAAAAGTAGAGGACTTAGCCCATTACCCTGTCTGGGCCCAATAGTAATCCCCCAAAAATCGGACATCATTGAACCAACCACATCCATACCCTTCCCACACCACAAAGACCCTCAACCTTTGTAACTTCCGCTTCTGGAATACGCATCCACCTCAAAGTGGACATCACTAATACCCTAGGCACGATATAATAAGTATTATCCAAATCCACACAACCCAATACCATACCACAAAGCCTCCAATCTCTTTTCCACCCGCTGCCTATGTAAGAATATATTACCATCCACAATTGCTCCTTCCTAACTACCCAAAAATACACCTTGTTTTTGTGTAACCCACTCCCATATGTAATTTGTGACTGGCTCACTTTTGGAAAAAGGAACCAGCCACAACCATGTCATTACGAAGATATAGCTCCACCAACTCGCTACCCGCCATGTTCCTCGTACCGCATCTAAAATTACCAACATACTCCCCTTCATCCGCCACTCTAACCCCAACATGGACGTTAAAAGCCCCAGCGATACACAGCATTGTGCCTTCTTCCACTAGGCCCATCATCCTGTCCAGCCCAGCCCTAAAAGCTACCTTTTCCGCTTCCATCCTACCATTCTGTAGGACATAGTCAGAAGTAATACACACCAGCTGGTTTTTAATCAAAATCTATATCCAAATTAGTCTCCCTTTCCACCGCTCTATCCTTACTACTTCCTTAATCAACCTTTCTGAAACTAAAATACCAACCCTATTACTCCCCTCATCCGCTACATGAAACCGTTTAAAGCCACCTACTAAACTCCTAGCCCTATCTTCCTTCCACTTTATATGCTAGGCACACATAATGTCTAGCCTTCTTATACTCAATTTATCTACCACTCCCAGACTCTTCCCTCCCATGAAATCATATAAAATAGTGAAATACATAATAAATCACTAAAATATCACAATAAAACCGTTTTTCAAACACACACCAGTATTCCAAATACATTCATAGTTTAGTCATTTTATTCCATGCTAAATGTAAATTAATATGGTGCAATACGTCAAACACATTATAATGATCAATAATCCTAAAATTGATACAAAAGGAAACACTTACGTTGGGGCTACTTCTGCTTCTGCCGCCATTTTTAATTATCCAACAGGCAACGTGATATATAGTGCTATATTAATCGTGAATAAAATAAATAAATATCACAATTATATTAGATTAGTAGGATACATTATATTATTTTAATCATTTTCTATATGTTCATTGCAAATATTTACATATTACCCCAAACTTACTGGTTTGAAAATTTAACAGAAAGGCAATACTTTCCTCACTGACATCAATATTCAATAGCCACATCTACTTCCCACCGACACTCGGAACAATTAACCCCTCGACTCCCAATGACCTGGCCCGGTAATATATACGCTACCCTGTACCTCCATCCCGACCAGCTGAAACTAATACCCTATTTATGAACGCAACAGACCGTAACAAGAAAAACTTGGCCACATAACAAAACTTACCAACTTGACCGAAAAGCATCACACATACACACAAGGGACTAAGCTTACCCTAATGCCCATCCATCCGCTATCACAAGCGCCACGGATGTAACCATCATGAAAAACATGATATAAGCCCAAAGTCTGCAAACTCAGAGTTGTTTATGTCATTCACAGGCAGTGTTAAAACATGCTTAAGCAACAAAGACAAAAAATGCAAAAATAAAAGAAGTAAATAAGCCTTACGTATGGTCTATCTTAACGTAACAAAAAACTAAAAACGGAAACCGTAAAACCTGACCACAAGGGGATGGGTCGGCGGTAATAGTGAGATAGTGAGTCTTTCTGGTAAATACACAAACCAGTAAATTTTGGGGAATTTCATCAAAAGACTAACATCAATATTGCAATAGTCTAGTACATGCGGACTTAGCTGCGAGCATGACCACAAAGAACCGCACGATCACAAGCTTCTTCAGCCTCTTAAGCGTCCGTGGGGTAACAATATACAACATTGTCAGTGTCTTTCAGGCTGGGGCCCTTCAGAATATCCCAGGAAACAACTCATTCGAAGCCGTCTGTCCTCGAACATAATGTGCCCTAACCTCACCAATGATGTGAGTATCAATGACATCAACTGACCAACGCGAAAAGGTATCCTTAGAAGCCGCCAAAATGGCTCCCTAGTAAGAGTGACAAATCTCGACGATTTTGCAACGCTCTCCGTTCTGTTATTTTATTTTGATTTAAACATTTCATGTCAGGATAACTTCTTTAGCCATTTGCTAATCTTCCAGAAGGCCCAGTGACGCAACAAACGGACAAGGGGATAGAGGTAAAACCGGAGTGCCCGGAGTAAAACCTCTAGTTGTAGATATGGCCATCCCATTTGCACGTCCGACCGGGGATCGAGCCCCGGTCGCAGTAGTGCAAGGACGTAGCGCTTACCATTACGCACGCCACAGCCTACTCATAACCAATTTTACATAGAGATGCAACGTGCAATTAAAATGAAACTTGACAGATGTACATATTAGGTCAATTCGCATTTCGCAATGATTCCGGATTTGGTCCCGTTCCGATTGGTAACCGCCAAAATCAACCAACATCTATATTTCAGACTGTAATTTAACGTCGGGTAAGAAAATGATAAATTCAAGACATAGTGAACTAGGTCATCAAATTTGACATAACGGGGCATAGTGTCATGCTTTAAGGCCTACCAGATGCTGGATCGCTGAAATTTCTTGGCTTTCGTGAACGGTATTGTGTACTTTTTTCGATATTGAGTAACGCTCTTGAAAGTCGTTCGCGATTTTTTTTAAAATGTAAACATTATATATTGGGATTGGGATGAATATGAAGAGAGGGGGCGCATGATGTGGGCTGCACAAGTAGAGCGTGAGGATGAAGGGCGACTGCCAAAAATGGCGATGTCACATATGGAGGTCGGTAGAAGGGATGGGGGGTGCCTCGTTTGTGTGCCAGGGATTTTAGGAGGGCTGGAGGTGATGGAGATTGGAGGGTCGTCGCTACGGATAGAGGGAGGTGGAGAGCTTTGGCCAATGGTGCGGGTGTCAGTTAGTATTTTCTTTCTCATCCTCTTTAGGGATTCATGAGGTAGAGAGAGAGATATATAACATGTTTTACTATAACATTATATAATGAGTTCGAAACTGATGATTATCGTGCAGTCTTAAGTCTACGCAATTCTGGGCAACATCAAGTTAAAAAGGCATGTCTTAGGTGAGTGGATAGCATGATTAACCAGCTGTAACCGTATCACTGATCATATATGTGAATCTGTATATGTAAGCATGCATGGCTTAATATAGTAATGTGTATATGAATGTATGACGTGTATGAATGAATGAATGAATGAATAATTAGATAAATATAAATGAAGTGTATATTCTAGGAATTGTAATAATAATAATAAGGGTAATGTGGAAACAGGTACAGCATATAAATAAATGTCACGGTACTGACAACTGACTTGAACGAAATGCATGCAATATCTTCACTTCAGGGAAAGCTGAAAGATGTAGGAAAATATGATATAACTTTTGGTAATTCATTGAGTGACATTATAACAATGTCAAAACTTCAATAATGAAGTCCTAAAGTTATTTACTATGTAGTTAAAAATATTCACATTTTTAACGTTTCACGGGAAAATCAGTGAGTATAATTGTTGTGAAATGCAAAAAAACACCAAGTTTCGGATTTCGATCTCCAGCTTTATATTTCATAAATTAAACTCAGCCACTAACCATGGTAAGCCATTCCACTGATAAACAAGCTTTACGGTTATATTGGTCATCGTAGGAAGTAGCCTCGTAAGCATATTGTAAACGTTGTTGTGGAATGGCCAGGCTACCGGTTACCCCAGTCTTCGATTCGTGTTGATAGTGTCAATGCCAATACTAATGAATGGTCTTGATAAGTATTGTTGTGACTGTGGACGGGTTTGGGAGATCCACTTGGTGATAGGGGTTCAAGATCACATGATGAGGACTATGTACTTGTTGATCATGTATTAACCTAAATTAACTTGCTTAACTTACACGAATGTACGTTGAATCCTGCATGACAGTATGATTTATGATGCAACATTTTATTAAAAGGCACGCTCTTGTCAGAATTGCCAGCAGTGTCGCCAAAAAGGGGAATATGTGACACGTTCCCTCCCTCTCTACCCAATTGAGATCTGTTCCACGGGAGCCCCAAATGAGGTAAGTTTATGATAGTTATTCAGGGTGGGGGGCGTATAACAACATAGCACAGAACAAAATCATCCAGAATGATAAAACATACATATGATAACTTACATTTTATACAAAAATCAATCAAAACCACATTGCATATATATAATAGCATCAAACTGAAAGTTATTGTATTCAAGTTGATGAATTTCAGGACTGGTCCAAATATGTATATACTTCAACTAAAACCTACAGTCAAACCGAAAACAACACTCTAAAAATATGCTCAGTTGCGATTAAACTTTTCCCCATTTTCTAAACACGTTTAATTGCTAAACAAAGTGTCAAATTCCTAAACACCATGTGTTTAATATCTAAGCAATATGTGTCCAATCTATAAACATGTTTAACATGTAAACGTGTTTATAAAGTGGGGGCAAAAAAGTGTTTAGAAAAGTGTTTAATTCCTAAACACTGCTAACTACTTTGGAACTTCGTCGTGTTCGTGGTGATCTTATTCAGGTGTTTAAAATTGTTCATGGTTTTGATAAGT
>JAODAI010501377.1:0-13436 GCA_027575025.1 Scotoplanes globosa
ATGACATCACAATGCATCAATATATGTACTGCATGCACTGTACATCTAGTAGCATGTCCCTGGCACATATATATCTTTATGACGTCACAATGCATCAATGTATACATACTGTGCATATATTTATAACATCACAATGCATCGGTATAATGTACTGCACTGTACATGTATACATGTATGTATCATTATGACATCACTTGTAATGCATCAATATATGTACTGCACTGTTCATGTATGTATATATCTATATGCCATCACAGTGCATCAATACATGTACTATACTGTACATGTATATACATGTACTATACTGTACATGTATATAATCTTTGTGGCATCACAATGCATCAATATCTGCACTGTACATGTATATTTATGACATCACAATGCACTGTACATGTATGTATGTATCTTTGTGACATCACAATGCATCAATATATGTACTGCACTGTACATGTGTATGTATATTTATGACATCACAATAATATATATATATATACTGTACTGTACATGTGTATGTATATTTATGACATATCAATGCATCAATATATGTACTGTATATGTGTATGTATATTTATGACATCATAATGCATCAACATATGTACTGCACTGTGCATGTGTATGTATATTTATGACATCACAATGCATATATATATGTACTGTACTGTACATGTGTATGCATATTTATGACATCACAATGCATCAATCTATGTACTGCATGCATTGTACATACTTTGTGACAGTACATTGATATTTACAGTGTGTACCATGACCCTCCCTGCACATCACATTCTAGACATTACATAACGTGCTTTGCACCAAGTTATCTGCTACCATTCTTCTTACAAGTTCAATGCACAACATATTTGTTTATTTAATTTTTCAAATGAGTTGCACATATACATTGATTGGTAGGATATACACACAACACATGCACAAAGGTTTTAACTTTTGAAAAATACTTTGTATAAATTATTATTTTACTCTTAATTTTATTTTTAAATATTTGAGATACACAGAAAACAGCTGAGATTTGTACTATGTCATGTTATGTGGTCAAACAAATAGTAACAAGTTAAATGTATTTAGCCTGTACTGGTGTATGTAAATGAGCACATGTACTGTTGTATGTAAGCCGGTTTCACACAACTATAGCTCTAACCATTAGCCACACACATTCCCAGTGTTAAACACTGTTATTCAATCAATAGCATGTAACATCTTCCCCTTTAATTGAAGACTGAAAAACTGTGGGAAATTTGGTGGTACAGCTGTTGCCCCACAACTATTTATCATATGCACTATTGATCAGAAAGTATGGATGACAATTATCACAAATATCAACACTTATGCTTTATTTAGGCTTCAGCTATATGCTTAGATGCCTGGTTGTGTGAGTCTTCAGCCTAGGTCTGATTGTGTCAGTCTTCAGCATGTGTCTGATTGTGTTGACTATGTTAGTCTTCAGCCTATGTCTGATTGTGTGAGTCTTCAGCTAGGTCTGATTGTGTGAGTCTTCAGCTAGGTCTGATTGTGTGTGTCTTGAGCTAAGGCTGATTGTGTGTGTCTTGAGCTAGGTCTGATTGTGTGAGTCTTCAGCTAGGTCTGATTGTGTGAATCTTCAGCTAGGTCTGATTGTGTGAGTCTTCAGCTAGGTCTGATTGTGTGAATCTTCAGCTTGGTATAATTGTGTGAGTCTTCAGCTAGGTCTGATTGTGTGTGTCTTGAGCTAAGGCTGATTGTGTGAGTCTTCAGCTAGGTCTGATTGTGTGAGTCTTAAGCTAGGTCTGATTGTTTAGAATGTCCCTCTCGGTCTCTTGATGTTTCAATGATTGCTGGGTTCTTTTAGCTCAGTTGATAAGACAATTGGACTTGTGATGATGATAATGATGGTATCGTATGATTATATTCATATAACCTCTGCATTAAAAGGGCACAATCAATCAATGTCGTTGGACTGACCTCTGGTAGACGTCCTTTGTGTGGTCACTCTTATAAGAATCATCAATATCTGCAGTATGTTCTGCCATGATTTGGTGTTTCCACTTCCTAGGATCAGGTGTACATTTTATTTATAATATGATGGCAGCATGATAAAGTACCAAAGTATGATATAGTTTTGTTGAGATATTTGCATAGTATGACATCAACTACCGTGCATATCATAATGATATGTTATTTCCATTGCAATATGATTTATAGGCTACTACGTATGATTTGGTACCTGCTCGGACAAAATGAGTCCCGGAAGCGAAAATACACATGTCATGTTTATATCCAACTTAACTTGCGTTTAAAATTCACAGGATGGAACGTATCTATGCTTTGCCAGAAATGCTTATAATTTGTTGTTTCTATTAGGTTATTTTCTACTGCGCACATGTCACTGCGCAGGTCACATTTATACTATGTTTATGTTCATATCTGGTATTTATATTCCAGTGGCTCTAACTGGTATATCAAAGGCTTTGGGTGGCTCATATAACCACTGTGTTGAAAAGGGCCAGGAAACCTATTCATTCATTCTTTCTAACTCTGGAGGTCTGGGGTTGAAGTCCGGGATCGATCATACCAAAGGCTCAAGACCATCGTCTATACGGAGTGCCGGAACGATAGCGAAAATATATTAAAAATGTGACATATTGCCTTTTAACTTGATGTTCATTGAAGCACGTCAGGGAAGAAATGTTGAATCCTTTATGAATGTTTTTTTAGATTATACTGGGGAACAATAGGCGAAATACAAGGATTTCACCGACGAATTAAATACTTTTCCGACGGGCACTAGACCTCCTCTCTGACGGTGGGATTTCTTCCCCGAAAGAAGGATATTTTCCCCAAACAGGTCTGAAATAGGGCCCAGATATTTATGATATTGGCCTTTAATGCAAAAAAAACAACCGTGCACGGTTAGATTTTTTTTGTTGTATAATTTTAATATGCTGAGGTCATTTATGAAACATTTTTTTGAAGTGGTCTGGCCCTCAATCACCATAAGCAACATTCACATCCGCCTTGTTTGTGTTTCTGAAACGTGACGCTGAGTGAGCACACACAAACAAATAGACTGAAACAGCACAGAATGAGCATGCTCTCGTGTTCGTTCCCGGATAATCAGAGCAGCCAAGTCTTTGTGTATGTACACACTGTGACACGATGCGTGTGAAATTTGTTTCCATGACACCAACGTAACCAACTATTTCAGATCATGTGACCCGACAAGCCGATTTTGTCCATTGATCTCCAACTACAATCTGTCTTTTCTGGCATGTATGAACTTTGGAGGTCCAACTTTCGTCAAAGCCATTTGTCAATACTGTGTTCAGGTGTTACACTATACTAAATACCAAAATGCATTGGCTAGGCTATTGGCAATAAGTATATGGGGCATGAAAGGTGCGCTCTGATTGGATGATTGTCGATCTTATATACAATTTTATTGGATTAATATAATTTCCAATAGTCCTACATGTATATTTTATCGTCTTTTAAACGATTGTGCTACTTTTACGAAAAACACGTTAGGATTCATGTAACATTTTTAAAGTCACACATTTTTGGTGTAACGTTTTTGTCCTGCCAAAAAATATTGTTGAATCTGAACGGTAATTAATTTGACCTATATGGTCTATGTGTATCATGAAAAGGTGTCCATGTAAACAACAGTTGGAAGACAAACTAAGATTAAATTGACTATATATAATGACACATATATAATTAATTCAACTCAATCATATCCGCCTTGTATTAAGTAGGCTACATGTTATACTATGATAAATATCATAGTATTAACTAGTGATCTAATAATTGTGGTATACAAATCCAAAGTGGGCAAGATGTGTGTTTGGTACATGGATGCAATGTTTATCACACACATTATAATGCAATATATGTATACAAAATTGACAGCGCTTTGGAGTATAGCATTTTCAAATATGGTATTTGCTTAAAGTTAAAGTGTAATATGTCACCAAGTATTGGGCTGGCATTTAAGTTGGCATGTAAACATTGCCAATAGGTTTGACATTTCATATGAGCAAAGGTTGATATACCTAGTAATATTCTCTTGATATAGGATATTTGGAGATATATATACATACATACACAGGTTATGGATATACAAATCAATTGATTGTTTACTTTATATATGTATATGTATATATATATATATAAATATATATATATTTGTCTAATCCTGGAATACAGGGAGACCTTAGCGTTAGAGAGATGATGTAGGGGGCGCTTTCCACATAGGGGAAATTTTGGGCTCCCCTTAATGTTTGAGTAGCCTATATCATAGGGAATTATACGTTTATCTATGTTTTATAATATACAGTGTCTTAGCAATGCCATAATACTGAAAAAAATCTTTATTCGATACCGTTGTGACCTAATGCAAGCTAGTAATCTTAGTTGGTACTTTGTGCATTATATATGTTAGTGCATAAATCCTCGCACATAAGGGGAAAAAGTGTCGTTCAGGAAATGTATATGTTTCCCCCTAGGCGAATTATCACAATTTAATTTATTGCACAACACACATGTTTCCCCAAATGTCTCGGACTGTGTTACAATTATTTTCATTATTGCAATAAATTTACATTTCTATAATGTTTTAGCAAAGAACTATTAATTTATTGTGAATTATTTCCTTTGGATATTCGATGTAGTTAAAGTAATAAGGGTGACATTTATCATCACAGTATACACTGAATATGTAGGTCTTCAGACCGATCTACATCAAATAAAATGCACCCAGTCGATTACAAATCGATGTTCATATATACTAGGTGTAGTCCAATTATACATATTTATACTACCTGTGATCCACTGTTATAGGATGGTTTTTAGATATTAAATTGGGCGAAATGTTAACGGGAAGGGTCAACCGTAATATCTTACATGATTTATTTGGTTTGTACGTACTGTTGAATTTAGGTAGTTGTGTATAATCAAATGTGTACTTTCTACATTATTGGTGAGCTCCGTACCATTAAATATCAATTGTCTGTGTTTTCTTTACAGATGTTGAAATCACACCACCAGAAGGAGGATCACTTGGTGAGTTATATATCTTATTGAGCTTTCTTATTTATTGTTTAGATAGCTGGTATAGAGGAGTCGAGATAGCCCAGTGGTAAGTGCAAAGGACTCGTGATTCTGAGATCGCGAGTTCGAATCCCAGCGCTGCTGTTGGTTGTCTCGGCGTATATCCTTGAGCAAGGTACTTTGTTTCGATTGCTCTGTAGCCACCTTGGTCCACCGACGACAATAGGTTGACGTCAGGAAGGGCATCCGGTCACTAAGGGCTACAACCGCTTCAGAAAAGCCCTTACGTAAGTAAGGCACCGTCTAAGCCCCGCAAGGGGAATGACAAGAGGCTAAACAACTTCATAGCTGGTATTTACTGTCCACTGTTTTCCTCCATTCTACAATAAGCAGTTTAACAGTTATTAAATAATTGTCGGATGGTTAAGATGTCGGACTTTGGACCGTGAGGTCCTCGGCTCGAATACCAGCTCTGCATGTTGGTCATTCCGTGGGGTGTCATTGAGCATGATAGTTCCATGGTACTTAGGTAGGCAGACATGGCCAAACATCCGGGACGTGTTCTTGCAAAGTTGCAAGTCGTCAATGTGCCTTACGGTCTCGGTCTTAGATCTATGATGTATGATATAGTTCTAAGGTAGCCATAATCAGCATTGATTACAGAGCATGCCGAAAGAGGAGTGTCAACCGGTTTGTTTTTGTTTTGTTACTATGAAATGTAAAATGTAAACGTTAAGTCATTCATATAGTAGGACACTTTAAGTTGACTGTTCCACGCCATCCAGCTGTAATGTGTACACGGGCTAACATGGGAAAATGTTTAACAGGCCTTTTATGTACTTTAGTTGTAAGGACCATACGTCACAATAGTCTTGATGAAGATGTTAGTAACAAATTTGGCGTGCTAAATTTGAAAAATTCAAACATCAATATATTGAGAACGGAATGTCCTATTTGACTCTAGTTTGAAGCATTTGGTAGATAATTTTCTGCTCTATAATATCAATTAACATTGAAAAAACTTTATTAACTTTTTAATTAAAGGGCTTTCCAAGTTTGTAACTATACTGTTAGCTGATATTACCACAGAACAGACAATTATCCACAAGTAGGAGTCAAATATGCCATTCCGTTCTTAAAATATTAATGTTTGAAGTTGGCATTTACAATACACCATTTTGTTAAATTATACCATATCACCTTGGATAGTAAAAAATAGGAAACTATAAGAAACTTTTAATAGTAAAATCGGTAAAATTTAATAAACTTTTTAGTACTAGATGCCTAACCCTAGTTTCTTATAAAAAAGGTAGTGTATTAGCATGTGTCTATGCACATCATGTGTATTTTATCATTACTCAATTTAACTTTACCGTGTACGTTTCGCATACTAAGTTGTCGAAGTGGATAATGTTTTTAGTTTCACTTTTTACCAATTTATTAACATTGCATACATAAATGTGAGCGACTTTTGTGACATCAGTAAAAATTCAATGTATTTCATGGTATTTAGTAACTTTATGTTTAACCCATAAAAATATTTCTACGACTATGCTTTCAGGATTTTTACTAAAATAGGATGACTAAGGGCAGAAGGGACAACAGTTTCCGCCAGCGCGAGATTGTTCTCATTGAGATTGTGTCAATACGTCATCATGATCATGCGGTACTTCAAGTCGGTTCCCTCCAAAATACAAGCTCCCAGGCATGTCAAAGTTTAAACGTCAATATCTTGAACAGTTTCAGTGTTATTTTAATTATGTTTACTGCATATTGAGATATTTTCTGGCTCTATAGGAATCGAGAGTAGGCCAGTTTTACCTATGTTTTACATTGTGTGTGTGGGCTTTTCAGACATAGAAAGGAAGAAAAATTATAGCTTTGGTATCCATGCAGAAACTGAAACATCTATTGGAAATCAGACGTATACCACTGGAAAGGAAACTCAGAATCTTCAACTCGTGTATTCAACCGATCTTCCTTAGCCAATCTGAACTGTGGACCCTAGGCCTAACGGCCTCCCTCGAAAAACAGATCAACGCATTCCAACGAACACTTTCTGCAGAAAACTGCTAAACATCAAGTGGCCAGCCAAGATTTCCAACAAAGAGCTACACACCAAACTACTGAGGAAAGGAAACTTTGGAGTATCATCTCAGAAGCAAGACTTCGTTGACTAGGTTACGCACTACGGCTTCCAGAAACAACGCTTGCAAGACGTGCACTGATATAAACCGAAAGGATGACGAGAAGACACATAGGAGGTAAAAACTGACCTGGTTGACCATAATCAAGAAACAAGTAACTACATTAGGAATTAACCCGTTCAGTGCGTCGAACGCATATATGCGTTTTTCGTAAACCCGCTGTGTGTGCGAATCACGCATATATGCGTTTTTACCCGATATGAACTTTGACCATTTGAAAGTCGTGGCAACACGCTTCCGACATTATCTAATGGTGATGTATGCATGTAATACTGTTTACTACCCATGTGTGGCGCTATGTAGGTTCAGTTTGCTCCTCCGCCTGGCCAATGAATAAAATATTGTTTTTTACAATATATTTAGCAAAACAATCTAGCACAGGCATAGGATATACACACTAAAAATATCTAGCACTTAACAGGTTAATTGGGGGTGTCTATGCCGTGGCACAAAGGAGAGGTGAATGGCGAGACCTGATTCACCGTTGGAGGAGACACAGTGTTGAAATATCGGCATGCAGTTAATCGATGATGATGTACTTTTAGGGTGGGTGTGCCGTGTGGGAATATGATATGTGTGATTATGTGCCAAACATAACCCCTCCCTGTGGTCTACGCCTATATAATGACGAAATGGTTCCGTCGGTCCTGGAACCAGTAATCTTCGGGTCACTATTAAAACAGACACGCCAAGGCCCCCAAAAATTGGGAGGGTGCGAAGGTGTGACGAAGGCAAACTCCCTGCGATCTGGATTGATATTATGCTAAGCAGCTCAGGTTGGAGCTCTTTCGTGTGCATTATGTCTCCCAGTGAATCCCAATCCTAGGGGGGGGATATACGTGAAGTATTTATCAGGAAAAGTACGTCATCCGCGCGGACGACTTCACTTTATCTAATTATCGGTTTCTCGAGCCGGCATAGTACTGTTTAAGAAGTAAAATCGGTCAAATGTCGCTAAATACGACATGGTGGGGGGGGGGGATTTGTTTAGTCCCTTGACTAAAGAAAGATAAAAAAGGTAAAGAGTAATGCGGGAGATTTAAATACTTAGGCGGATTAGCGGATGACGACGTCGAAATGCGGGTGACTCCCGCCCAATGCGGATGATTTGGCATGTGTTAAAACTGCAGCTCTTGCGCCACGTCACCACCATAAGTTTAAGTTGTAAGAGCTACTGATTGGATCGCGCTTAATAAGGACTATATTTTAGTGTAGGTTTATTGACAGGGTACATACACCTTCCAAATAATGTTAGTTGATACCATGGACCATAAAATTATCTACAACATGCTTCAAACTAGAGTCAAATCGGTCATTCCGTTCTCAAAATATGGATGTAAAACCACGTATTCAGTGTTTGACCTCAAATGACCTTTGACCTCCACCAAAAATAACACAAGTCTTGTATGCATACCAAATTTGAACATTATCATACTTTAACTTTTCCAGAAAACGTATGTGACAAGCCATTTATCAGGCTATATCTCTACTTTTAGTTGTAAGGACCATGCATACGTCACAATAGTCTTGATAAAGACGTTTTAAAAAATAATGGTGTTCTATATTGAAAACTTCAAACATCAATATATTGATAATGGAATGGCCCATTTGACTCTAGTTGGAAGCATTTTGTAGCGGATGATTTTCTGCTCTATAATATCAACTACCATTATTTACAAGGTGTATGTTCCCTTTAAAGGAAGTTGAATAACAATATGCCTATAAAATATGACCGAGGAGGTCTACAGTAACATTTCCTCGCTGAATAGTGTGTTCATTGGAGCACTTGCATCAATACTAATAATATATTAACATCCATTGTTAACTGTAATATTTCGGCAGCCACTTTATGCTTATACATCGTAGGCCCACTGAAGTGCCGTATTTTATTCCAAACCATGCTAACTGTACGTGACTGACATTTAACACTGATTACACTTATTATATGCCTACCGATACGATCGAATGTGATATATAATTATATACATAATCTGTAAAGCAGCTTTCGTTGTGTGTGGCTACTCTGTATAAATAAAGTTTACAAACAAACAAACAAACATTGTGCCCGTTACGTCACACACACTCGATGAAGAGTGCACGCAGCACGGTGGTCAAACTAATTTGCATAATTATTAGTATAGCCTGTTGATGATTGGATGTTAGCAGTTGTCGTCGTCTTAGCACGTGTTGGCTGTTAGATAGCTGACCACCAAAATGGCCACAGATATCAGAGTGTTTCGCAACAGTATGACGTCAATGTAGATATATTGTCATAGTTTAAGCTATATCTGTTCCCATTGGCAATAGCCCCAAGTTCCAGTCAATGTGAGTATATTAACATGTTGTATTATAACTTTACATTATTTATATAATTTTGTGAATAATATTATATAATAGGCCCACATAATATAAATGTATATGGTTTATGATCTATATAATATTTATATGTTTGTATAATATTTGATTATATATAGTTGTATTGCTATATACATATAGAGAGATACATGACATGATACATACACACACACACGCACGCAGACATATACCAATACACATACACATATACAGACATGCAGATATATTATATACTGAATAATGTTCATAGAAAGATTAATTTCCTTCATATAAATATATATATAATATAAATATATCCATTTGTATCATGTAGTTTAATATAAACTAATAGTAAGGTTATAGTTGGATTAGATTCAGAGTGAAAATTTCCTATATTTCGATTAAAGTCTAATCATCATCAGGGATATATTGAGTAAACACAGAATGTAAATAATCAGCGAAATATGCGTAGGCCAAGAAAAACCAATCACCTAAATATTACAAACTCTTTAGAAGCAGCAATGCCTTTGTTGAGCGTGGCGACAGACTTAAAGGCCAAAACTTCCTTTATATTAGTCTACCATATAAACCCTCGTTGGGTCGAAATATCGCATAATTGGCCTCCTGGAAAACCTACAAAATAAAAAATACATCTTCAGAGATAGTATATTGACATGATTCCGATAGGTCAATTCTCAGCATTCAAACTCGGATCTTATATGTTGAGAGTGCATTATTACATTATAAATTCATAACAACTGTTAGTATCCGATATGACCATGCCTAGCGAGCATGACTAGTAACATATTTCATACGCTGTACTAACAAGTGCTCTAATCCACGATATTCGAAGATTCCATGGCTCAAAGCTATTAAAGTGGGTATATTGACCAGAATGAGTATGCTTTCTAAACATAGTTGTGCCTTCTATATATCAAATTGTATGTCTAGAAAATGGGCTGAAGTAGTGAAGAAATATCTCGAAATTAGTGCGCGATGGTAAAATTATGCATTACATGCGTTTTGTTGATGATACACTGCTGTTGATAAAACCAGAGGACATCAATGATGTCAACAAATTATTAAATGAATTTCACAAATGTTGCCATTCATAGGCCTATACCCAAAATTATAAACCATTTTTTTTACCCAAAATGTTTTAGCCCGGCTTTCCTCATTTCTTATATGTGCGTGTACGTGGGCAGGTTATTACTTGAGTATTTCTCCTGACTATGGTATTACATAATAATCTTGAAATCAAATTATGAAAGAGCGTTTTCGATTCCCTGAATGGGGAACAACATTAGATTTAATTCCTCACCATAATCCTGTTTTCTATAGTCAACTAACCTTTCTATAGACAATTTGTGCTATGATCAAATTGTCCCGGACGCGAGATTTGTATTACTAGGCGAATCGAGGGTAATTTGCATATTGACAAAATTTTCGTAAACGGAAATTGATTAGAAAACAAAGTTTAGGGTCTGGGATTTCTCCAAATTTGCAACCCTTCTAACGTAATCGATATCGGGCTTTCATAATCCGACTTAAAAAATGTAGAAAAATGTAACAGAAAGTTGGTTTTCGACAAGGGGCGTGGCCCGGTGGGCGTCAGCCGTTTCCAGAAATGTGATTGGTCAACAACTTAAAATTGTCAATGTTAATATGCAAATTACCCTCGGTCCGACTAGTAAAAAAATCGCGTTCCGGACTGCCTGACTGCCTGATGTGACTTGGAAAATAACATTTCCCGCCCAAACCACTAACAGTCAAATTAATGGGCTAATTGCAGTTATTCAATCATTATATTACATATCAATTAAAATACTGCAATAATTGCGGTATTCCATAATTTTTCATTTAATCCGACATACAGCCCTGCCCCAAATGACGGACCACGTATAATGTCATGACAGATATTCCGGAGGTCAACATTAACACCGATAGTCGGCCGTCGGTAATGAAGACGATAATTGTAACGATGACGATAATTCGCGATATTGCATCCAAACTGAATGTACGAGAGAGGCTATACGGTCGTCGCGGGATCACCTTCACCCTATTTGCCTCCATTTTGTTTGCCATACAAAATATATTGTTGGGCATTCTTTCGGCTGGGACGTTAAATGCCTTCCAAATATCAAATATGGCGAATTTTCTAACAATTATATTGTCGGCGTTCACGCTCGTAATAAAAAAGCATAAACCGCCTACACCCACCATGTGGCAGTGGTTGTCATTATTGCTGACCGGTACACTGCTTGGCGTAGGGTTTACACTAATGGTGCTTTCTATGGTATTCATGGACGTGGGCTCAGCCGTTGCTATCATTTATACCATTCCAATATTCGCCGGATTCTTCAGTTGGATTGTTCTGAAGGAAAGGATGCGTGTCATCGAATTATTTTTTGCTTTAATTTCGGTTGCCGGAGTTACGTTGGTCGTTCAACCGGTGGCCATATTTGGTCATGGTGACGTCACGTCCGACAGCCTGACCAATCCACTACTCGGAGCCCTATTTGCGTTAGGAAGCGCAATGTCACTTGCTCTTGATTACGTCATAACCAGGAAGCAATGCATCATGGGGATTGATGTTTACGTCATGATGTTCTGTAATGCAGTGGTCGCATGTGTTATCAATAGTATTGCGTGTACCGTAGTAAACGACTGGCGTATGCCTAATATCGCAGAATGGGGTATAACGTTAGCAATTGGGATAACAGAGTACGTGGGGTCTGTATTGATAATAATGACGCTCTTCATAGAATCGCCAATGGTGGTTAGCATAACAAGCACCTCAGAAATTATTTTCACTTTTGTTTTACAAATGATTTTTATCCACGTTAGCCCTAATTGGGCCACAGTCATCGGGGCCTTTCTAATAATGGCGTCATGCATCGCATTCGCTACAAAAGAAAATGTACCTGACGTTGCTTCAAACGAGAGCGTAATTGTCACGTCAAGCTCATAGAAGAAGAAAGGGTTTTCACGATCAGTGCAACTATAAAAGTTATATAAGCCCTATCACAATAAAGGCATACATGGTATTGGGCTTATTAGGTTCTTCATTTGGTACCTGTTCGTGGATAAAACTACGAAAGCGAACATATGATTATGATAAGCTGAGTGATAAATATTTTGATTGATTCGGTTTGGTTTCCTTTTTCAACGCAAACGTTATATGATCCATCAAAAGCCGAACCAGTTAAACCTCGTCACCCCGTCTTCTAACCCACGACCTTGGGATCACAAGTCCAACACAGCTGTCAACTCGGAGCTAACACGCCAGAAAACATCGTGGGGCTAAACCACTATTCTAGATAAATCCGTGACGTTTATATTTGTAATATTCATCTCCTATAAATATGCGTAATTCGATGATTATTAATGAGCTAATCAACGATATGTCGTACGGCTATCACAGGCTCATACACGAGGGTGATACGGTCAGCGAGCGAGAGTTTTATTACTACTAGTCGAATCAAGGGTAATTTGCATGTTGACAACATTTTCGAAAACGGAAATCGATTAGAAAATAAGGTTTAGGGTTAGGAATTTATGCATATTGATGATAACTCATTTATATAATCGATAAAGATCTCAGTATAATCCGAACTCAAAATATAGAAAAATACAACAGAAAGTGGGTTTTCGCCAAGGGGCGTGGCCCGGTGGGCGTTATCCCCTTTCATCAATATGATTGTTTTGTCTACAACGTAAAATTTCCATTGTTGATATGCAACTAACACTAGTATTACAATGGCTCATCACTATTCCAATCTTTTTGAGACAAATAAAGGAAATTTGAGGAAAACATGGCGCACTATTAATGAGGTGATAGGACGTAATAGT
>JAODAI010501488.1:0-13434 GCA_027575025.1 Scotoplanes globosa
ATATAAATTGTCCCTTTTTCTCACTCAGTTTGATACTGAGTGAGAAAAAGCAACAATTTATAAGCATCCTAGCTATGCCAACAAAATTGACTCCCCAGACTGGCCAGGTGTGTCTATTGTTTGTATTTGTAAAGAATGTCACCCCTGAATAGAATAAATTGACTCCCCAGACTGGCCAGGTGTGTCTATTGTTTGTATTTGTAAAGAATGCCAGGCCTGAATAGAAAACACAACTTTAGATGGACAAAGGCCAACAATAAATGAATGAATAAGTTTATTGAATGAATAAATTGACTCCCCAGACTGGCCAGGTGTGTCTATTGTTTGTATTTGTAAAGAATGTCACGCCTGAATAGAATAAATTGACTCCCCAGACTGGCCAGGTGTGTCTATTGTTTGTATTTGTAAAGAATGTCAGGCCTGAATAGAAAACACAACTTTAGATGGACAAAGGCCAACAATAGCCCTAACAACATATCTGCTTCTCTATGTCTAGGTTGATTTTAGAATTAATTCTCACAAGTGCTATCATATCAGCATCCTAGCTATGTCTCGATACTCGATTCGAACATGGGTAATTTAGCCCAATTGACCAATCAGAAGACAGTATTTACTTTAAGTATTTATGAATGTTACATAAATTATAAAAACACTGCCTTCTTGCCTCTCCTAATTCAAATTAATCCCATCACTGGTCATTCAAGTTTAACTATAATGTCATTATGCGACATCTACATATTGCATTATATTGTAGAACCCCACTAGAATGCTTTTTGTCTCCTAATGAATGACCTTGCTATTTGTCTCCGCTAAATCACCGTTGACGTGTAATAAATATGACCGCGTTTGTCAAACGGGCCCCACACATCAATCAATGAGATTGTGTGTTGTGACTTTGACATAGTTTTCACATTATAAGTAAATGATAATGACCGCTGGTGTTAATAACTCATAATAAATATATGTGGGTCAATTTGACCTTTGCTGTTGGCCTCCTGCAAATCAACCAACCAATCTATCAGACTGCTGTGTATTGTGACTTTGTCAACATGTATCGTGTCTGGATAGTTAGCTCAAAAGATTAGCCATTTAATATATATTAATAATTGCACTGTGACAGTTGTTTAAAAGAGGCCTCCAAAATACATAGCACCCAGTGTTCATTTTGATGTAGACAATTATGTACACAGGGGTAAAAATTATTGGTCACCCTATTCCCGCTGCGACCATTAAAACCACCGGGTCAGTGTTTTTTGGGGGGGTCATTGCCCGACGGCCTATCTTTTTTCCCCTTTTTTAAAATTTATGTACGTGGTGACTGTTGTGCAGGATTGGTAGACATCTTGAATAAAATATTGTATTGTTTAAATAACATTTGGGACTCAATGCATGATATACTGTAGTAACAAAGAATATGCATTAAAAAAATCAGGGCAAGTAACAATTTGGCCAGGGCCAGTATCATTTTCAACTAACTGGCCCTGTGGCCGGTATGGTTTTTGGCCTAATTTTTACTCCTGAGAGGGCATAGTGATAAATACAGTACTGTACTGTAGACATACTGTATCTGTCCCATGATGGTGAAGTGCACGGCCATGGTCATTGCACTATAACACGTCATTGCCCGTATTCTTATCATAATAATTGCCAGCATGGAAAGCAGATTATATAATTTTATAAAGCCATTAGCTACTCTTGAAAGGGAAAACATCTGCGTTAGGAATTATAACATCATGTCGCAGCTGGTCACTTAAATCGGCTGCATGGAGTTGACTTAAATTGATTGGGCATACTGTTTATGCAGTCATCAATTGTAATCTTCGACCCCCCACCCTCGAGGGTTTACCCCAGTTCACCAACGTGTGATGTCATTTGTTGGTCAAAGATTCACTGGGGTTACTATTTTGTTAGGTCAAGGGTCACCTCTGAAATTAAACCCAACACCAAGATTGTGATGTACACTTTTTTTATTTATAAGAAACTCTTTTATAAGAAACTACTACTAGAGGCCAAAAAAGTTAAGAAACTTTTAGTACTACATTGAAAATCATTTATAAACTCCCCCAATAAACTCCCCAAACTTGTCAATGCACAGGTCCCCCTACCCGGGCATAGCGAAGAATGTAGCTGGGATGTTCACATTTCCCCCCACTATACCGGGGATGTAACACCAGTTTATACAGGGATGTAACACCAGGTTATACAGGGATGTGTGCTGTGAAAGATGGGCCGGGACTGTGACACCGGGACTAACATTGCACCAAATCTAATGGCAGATTTTGCGTGGATGTTCATCAAAATGAAGCCCCGCCCTGCCAGGACTAAAAAAATTAGTGGGTGAAGAAATACGCATGTCACCATTGTAAGAATAACATCATGTTATATAGTCCCCGCTATCCCTGGGTAGGGGAGTGATTACAATTGAAAAGTGCATAACACTTGTCTTACCACGATTTGTTGACTATTTTTATTTACGACTTAGTCAGTGAAAAAAATTAGTTTCATTAGTCGTTTTTATCTTTATTTACTTTTCAAGTCAATTTATAATTTTGCTATGATGGCCATATATATAGTTAAACCAAAGTTAAACCCTCCCGGGCCTTCAGTGCCGGTGCTTATCTCCGGTTTCTGTAGCGCAAGCGGATAAGAGTCAATGACTCCCCCTGGATGGGACGCAGGTCCATCGCAGGTATAACTCACCAGCAAAGCTGCAGTCATGGTACTCATTTTCCCAGTCTGAGTGAAGCTGATGCAAGCGGAATAAAGTGTTTTCGCCTTTAACATAACACAGCGCTCGGTCGGGAATCAAACCCGGAACCTCTGGCACTCGAGCCCGACTCCCTTCGCCACTGTGCTCCCTGAATATATATAGGGCCAACTTCAAATATGTTTTTGTAGGCATAAGTGGTAAAAATCAAATTGTTTTATGGAGAGTACTTTTCTACCCTTTTTTATAAGACACTCTTACTACTACTAGAGGCTAAAAATGTTAAGAAACTTTTAGTACTACATTGAAAAGCATTCAGCAACTGCAGAATTTTTAGTATATTGATAATCATAGTAAATGGCTTGTTTTGTTGTGTAATGTATAGGTTACAATATACTCAGTAGTTTGTTATATATAGTTTTAAAATCACCAGTAAACCAGTATTTGAATCAATAATTTTAACCTCTAAACATTTTTCACAAGATTGCCTATTATAAGATGCTGCTCGATAGCAAATATAAGAAGCTGCTAAGAAACTTTTAGTAAAATCGAGTAAAATTTGGGAAACTGTTTAGTACTATTAAAGGCCTGACCCTAGTTTCTTATAAAACAGTGTACTATATGGAAGTGCTACCATTACTGGTCTCCCAGGATCGATAATAAAATATTATTTGCGTTATACGTGTTGTCCTAATTGTGTTCTCTGATTAAATGATAGTTAAATACAAATTAAATGAAATTACAAATATATGGATGTAGGGATGTGCATTGTTTATTCTGTCCGATTAATACCATTACTGGTCTCCCAGGATTGATAATAAAATATTATTTGCGTTATACTTGTTGTCCTACAGTGTTCTCTGATTAAATGATAGTTAAATACAAATTAAATGAAATTACAATGTAATGTTTATTCTGTCCGATTAATAAATACAGCCCTAGCATATGCTATCGGCGACAAAAAAGGCTATTCATCATTTCCATTTTAATTCAGACTTAATGCCCTAGCTATGTTTTTGACCAAAACATATACCTGTAGAACTATCTAAAATAATTGATGGCGCTATTTAACAATTATACATGACTGCATGTACATCATGTAGGTTTTTATTAGCATGCTTTCGTAATGTGAATGCACTCGCAACATGTGTTGCTACTCCATGGCATGGGGTGGCAGGGGACAACAAATTAATACACAAATGAATATAAAAAGTTATTTTAATAGGCACATTCCCCATCCCAATATTTTCAAGAGTTCCCTTCAACCGTTCATATTACGTTCAAAATTCACTCAAATCATCATACTAATTGCAATTGTGGCGTAAACTTATAATATATTTTTCAAAGAAAGGGGATAGGAAACCACCTCTACCGTGACCCTTTCCTGATCGATAAATACACATATTTCACGTTTGCAGCAATAAAATCAATTCAGGAATGTTTCATTTTGTCAAATTTAATTGACGCAATTTGATGTAAAGGGTATAGCACCAGCCGGCCATTCCGTAGCTATAGCTAGGTCCTGTTTCAGGGGTAAAGTCATACCACAGACTTACATATCAGAACATATAAAAAGGCCCACTGATTTCCGCGATCACCGACTTTACCACATAATTTTAAAAAATGCTGAAAATCACAGAATTTGAATTTCTTAGAGCTTTTAAGAGATTTTTTGCTGTACACTATTGTATACAAACTCAAAATTGACGTATGTGTTGTAACAAGGTACCAAAATATACCTGATATACGTTGCTGAATTGGAAGTTGTTACATTTACAAGTATGATAAATCTGACATCAGGTCCTGTTTCAGGGGTAAAGTCATACCAAAGACATACATATCGGGACATATAAACTTCTGTCTTATTCAGCTGCTTAGCGAGTGGGGCTAAAGACTTACATATCGGGGCATATAAACTTCTGTCTTATATTATTGCTAATTGTTATTGTTTCTCAGTCAATGTTCAACATCTGCCAGTCTAACAACTTATTAGTCTTTTTTTTCTCCAATTTGACAACTTCAAGTGTAAGTATACTGATGGAATATATTACTGTGCAATACGATAATGCCCCAGCCACATACTTAATCACTTTTGTAAGCTTCACGGTTTTAGAGTACCGTGGCTATTCCATCATATAAACCGCATCCTTGGGATTGGCGGCAGCATTGTGACTTCATCCTAAGCTATCTGATTACTTCAATTGACCGATATGCTACCGGTCAATGAAAGTCGACTTATATTTCTCTGAAGATTATTTTTTAAGATTATTTGAAGGAGATGGATGTATCATGGAGTAGCTAGCGATGACTAATCCTGATATCAACTTCATATCATATAGCAGCTGGGAGTTATGTTGAAGCTAAAGTAGTAGGGCCTATAGACTGCCTAGCTGTTGAGATAATATCAAGCTAATATTCAGATTAAAGTAAGCAGGTTAACGTTTCTTGGGGCCTTATGTAGTCTGTCCAGTATCACAGACGTATCCGCTGTAATTAATTTCACATGGGATATATGATAAAAAGATAGGAAGGGCTAGTTGTACTTAATACCCTGCATTATCTCCTTAATTAGAGGGGATTGCGCTTATCTGACAAGGGATTAGTGATGATTTACAGTTCAGTCAGAGATAACATACAGTACAGGGATTAGGCCTTGTGTCGTATACTTCTCCATTAAACAAGATATGTCTACTTTTCATTTGGCAAAGTAATAATGATATATACCGATTAACATATTTGATTTGAAGCAATTGACCCCCCCCCATATATGGGCATGAGGTCAGTGCCTCCCATGCACTGGAGCCACAGAAAAACAATATATTGGTATTTTTTCTTTAAGCTATAGTAACTTATTTATTGGTACTTTAGTCATTATCCTGCTTAAAATGAGATACCATACTATAGGGAGCACACAAGCATGTGTTTTTTATTACTAGTATGTTATACTATGTCCTCACATTATATAATTATAAATAGCAAATATATTGGTGGTAACCTTTTCAGCACCTGACCGGTCTGCACACCATGTAATTTACTGGACAACTCGCTGCCAGGGGATCACGATGCACCAGCTTAGTTTTGGGGGGTTTTGATTTCTGGCAACTCACAAAATATAAATAGCGCCACTGAATTTTCTCATATATACCAATTTAAAAATGCCAACTTCTAAAATGCGACAGAAGTCAAATTGTGAACTGCATTTCAGACACCAAACAAATTATTACCGGCGCTAATGAGCTCCAAAATATGCTAAATTGGTCCTTATTCCGTATACCTATAGTTGCTAAATAGAAGTAATTGTGCGTCAATTTATATTGCAAAATCCCCATAAAAGGCGATTTGGAAAAATATGAAAATTTTAGCTATGCTGATTTAATATGCTGATTAGCTAAAAAATATGCAAATTATGATTTAATTTTATTTGTTCCCCGATTATAAGTGATTGCGCATCAATTTCTAGTATGTAATTGGAAATTGGTAAATACGTTGTTTTTGTCAAAATTGCTCAGTACTTGTGAGTGGACAAGCTCACAGTATACTGAAAGAGTTAATATATTGTGTAGAGATGTGAAGTTATTTATCAATATGTTACTGTATGGGTGGCTGGCGACTCCCATAAATGGCGATGTCGTACATGGTTTGTAGAAGGGGAAGCCTCGGTTGAGATGGAAGGACTGTGTTGAGAGGGATTTTAGAAGGGCGGGTGGGGAGGCGATTGGAGGGTCGCGGCTTTGGAAAGGAGGAGGTGGAGAGCTTTGGCCTGCAATGATCCTCACTCCTTGTTGGCATGTAAGAGCTGCGAAAGATGACTAAGTTTAATTTCTTACTTCAATACTATATTAGCAGCCTATATTTAAATGTTTATTCACATACATGTATTAATATTGATGATGATGATGATGATGATGAAGATTATGCTTTGGCCAATGATGCGGCAGTTAGTTGTTGGTGTGTTTTCCTCACCCGTTATAGTGATCAATACATGATGAGGTGGAGAGAGAGAGAGAGAGAAGAGTATAGGCCTGTAAGAAAGGTGACTTTTAAGTTTAGTTTCTTACTTCAATATACTATATCGGCCTATAAATGTTTATTCACATATTAAGATTACGCTGTGTCTGTTGGGACTATTCCCCATGGGTACAGTACTACATAATGCTTCCTACTGCAATAATTGTATTTCCAGGTGAGTTGCAGGCGCACGTAGGAAGGAGCCAATAATGTGATCTAGATTGATGATGAACATAATAAATAGTCAATCAAAATCATTTACCTGATGTTAATATCTTTGCCTCATGGCGGGGAGGGAGTCCACTGGCCTAACAGGACGTCCTATTTTAATAGTGATGTACTCAGCATATCCTGCCTCATATTATACAACCAATTAAAGCTTCCATTGCTCATGCTTATGTCTAACATAAATGGATGTCAAATAAAGTTTAATTTGGAGATTGATATATGAATTGAAAGAACTGGAATTAAGCTTTTATTATTTACAATGGTACTGAAATGGTATACTCTTCAAAATATATATGTAAAATTATATAATACAGGAATGTCAAAAAAACTTGTTGCGATACAATTTATTTCTAATTAGATACATTACGTATAAATTTAATAAAATTTTATGATAAAACAATTAAAAATAGCGAAAATATGGAGAAAAAATATTCCGCGACACATACATTTTTAGGTCAGTATATTAGGCTATATATGTTAATTCTTACAAAATTGCCTCTAAAAACTTTTTTTCAATGTTGATTGCCACATGGTAATCACATTCATGACATGACCAGGGGTCGAATCTCGCATTTTTGGTAACGATCTAAAAACAGCCTGTGCCAATATTTTCTACAAGCTAAATCGAACAACGAACAAGCGTAACGATAATTGGACAAGGGAAACAATGATATACACTAACAACAGTACTTGCAAAAAACAGCCTGTGCCATTCTTTTCTACAAACTAAATCCAACATTCTACAAGCAATTAGCTTGTAGATCAATGCGAAGCTTGAACCCTGATGACATTGTTTTAGGACAAAAATATTCAAAAACGGCTTCAAATCAAGTCTTTATATGACAAAAATATTTGCTGAACATTTGTTTTGATTTGAATTATCAATTAAAAATAAAATTACCCATTCAATTTCATTTTTTTTCTGAACGTTAACTTCTTACGAAGTTTCCTTGAAATGAGACATCTAGCGACATGTTACAAGTTTTGATGCGTTGGGTCATAAATGTTACAAGACACCGCAATTACTTCATGCTTTGACTCATATTTTACCCAAAAAAACTAATCTTGCAATTTTAATGTTCTCTGAGATTTAAGATTGCCATGGTATTATGAGATATCATATCTGAGGAACATAATTGTGCTTCCTCTGGTACTGCGTATGTCTACAACACATGAGCCATATGTTTATTATACAACATGCTCCTTTATGCCTTCCCTGGAATTCATCCACAGGACTGTGTGTGGTTTTAATAGACTTTCAGTTGACCTAGATAATGGTAATATGATGTGATAATGGTAATATGGTGTGTTTGACGTCATTGTAAACATGACCCCAGACTGTGGTCAGCCCTTGTCCCTCATCCCCTTCCACAATGAAGGAACCAGGAATCTATACCTACACGCTGTATGGAGTTCGAGAAGTGCGCGTCCCGCCGTGCAGTCAACCCCCGCCGACCACGCAACCCCCACCCACCAGTAAAATAAAAGAAACAAACGAAAAAAGAGGAAAAGAGAGAAAACAAAAAAGGGAGTGATGGACAAGGGTGACCCCAGTGGTCAATCCTTTTCCATTAAACAATTTTAATAGGTATTGTTGAGACTGTGTTGCAAAAGTGTGCCATGAAGTACAACACATTGTATTTAGCTTGAACATAAAGAGAAGGAGCCATTCTGTAATACACTGTGTACTACATGTATGTTGATAGTATATAGCAGGCCTCCATGTTTAGGGAGTGCGATCTCGCTCCTTAGACGCTCCTGACATACATAGAGGAGCGCCCTCTATTTCGCTCCTAAAAACGGGGGGAAAAATACGGTAGTCCAAAAATTTCTACGGTAGTCCAAAGTTGGAAAATACAAATTTCAAAATTAAATACTGGACCTTTAAGATCTGGAACATGGTCAACAATCATGGAACATGGTCAAACCCTAGCTTTAGAATATTCTGAGGATGGTAACAATCATCATCATCATCATCGGTCCAGTTTTGAGCCGGTTTTGTCACCAAAGTTCGGAGGTGGCCGGAATCACCTTACTCTTGCAGCAATCGCCTTTACACCATCCCGCCATCTCAACCTGTTTGGAGCATCTTCCGTCCTTAGCCCAACCTTCCTCAGTTCCTCCTCCACCTGATTCTTCCACATTTCCTTTGGTCTACCTCGTCCCCTTCGTCCATCCACCTTGAAATCCAACAATGAGCACTGAATCGAATGAATCAGTTGATCTGCCAAGATGTAGGCTGAAATTGTATGTCAGTATCAACAAATGCAATATTTCAGATGTCGACAAGTTAACTGTATGGTGCTACATAATTTGTTAGGAAGAGGGAGACCTCTACATACTATTTAGCACATGATACACTTGATATACACGTTACACACGATACACACGATATACGTGATACACTTGATACACTTGATATACACGTTACACACGATACACACGATATACGTGATACACTTGATATACTTGATACACGTTAAACACGATACACTTGATACACTTGATATACACGTTACACACGATATACATGATACACATGATACACTTGATATACTTTATACACTTGATACACTTGATACACTTGATACACTTGATACACTTGATACACTTGATATACTTGATACACTTGATACACTTGATATACTTGATACACTTGATACACGATATACTTGATATACTTGATACACTTGATATACACGATACACACGATACACTTGATATACACGATACACATGCACCATGGCTGATCAGGGATTATGTCGACCCTTGGTCAGATGTTCAGATGTTGGTTCATGTTCAGATATTGGTGTAAATAGAACGAGGAGGGAGGCCATTATAGCTTTATTTTTATACCCAAATCAAGAAAACAAGTTACTTATTTTGTAATGGAGTGGGTCATTTTCCATTGGACTTGTGGCATATTTTCGAAATGGAGAATAGCGACATAATACCCGTTCTGCCGCGGTGGTGCATCACATGTATATATATGCTGTCTCTGATCCTGTTGTTTTCACCACCTGCATGTGCCCTAGTTTATATTGACCATTCATTCAGTCTGCGACCCTAGCAAAGTTGTTTATTAAGTTATAGACTGGGACTCCCAAAGTCCTAAAGTCTAGTAGACCTATATATAGTCATGGCAGCTGCTATGGTTATCCCCCTAACTTTAGGAATGTAATGCCACAGTACCAGTTAAATACATGCATTGCTACAGTGCTGGGGTACTCCAACTCCACTACAGTTGCAACCGTAATTGGCACAAAATTTTCTCCCGTCCCATTATCCTGTCATTTAAAGTTACAGACTTTTGATTGTGTTGACCACACCTTCAACAATTGTTTGTGGCTTCTACTGATTTGCGTATCCTATCAATTTCTCTCGACCAGTGGAGGGGCTAATCCTGTAGAGTGGTCCAGCCTATAACTGGATGGAGATAAACGGATCACAATAATTTTCCAATTGCCAAATTTATCGACTTTAATTTAATTGGATTGATTGCTTATTGGGGTCAGCCGAAATATGCGGCGAATGCAATTGGCTTTAAATTGGATTGGCTTAAAATATAGCGATTGCCCTCCACTGCGATTGATTTACCTTAATGCTGTCAAAGTCAATATATTATCGTCCGTGTAAAGGGTACCAAATACATGTCAAGTTCCCAGGTTGCCGGTCCAGCGGATCATTGGTCATCCAGCTGACCGATCGCTGCATATATGTATACTATCTTGTACAGTGGCAGGCCTTGACTTTGAAAACACTCGGCAAGTCATCAATGACTCGCCTGGTTGAGTCATCAATGACTCACCTAGTTGAGTAAGATCAGCTGCTTTCTGTCTCGAAAATAAAGTTTGGCCAAGATAATAAAAGTAATTTCATCTGAATAAGCTATTTCGTAGTTACACCCTGCGCATGCTCGGCGACCTTATCGAACATGTTCGACCGATGCGAAGGTGCACGCACTGCACGGTTATTGTTTAGTATGTTTGACCTAAGACGTATTTGTACTCCATACGATAACTGCGAAATAACTAGCTTATTGAAATCACTTTTTTTAGTACTATATAATATGGAAATTAATGAGTCCACAATAAATGGTTGACAGAAAAGCGATGACAAGCAATGTAAATTCTTCAAACAGAAGAGTACTGTAAAAATAATTAGGTGCCAGTGAGGGTGCCCCTCGATTTCACCTTGGGCGCATAATGTTTTAAGCCAGGCAGTAGTGTCAATGACAATCTATTTCGATCCTACAGCTTATTGCATCTCACTATTATAATAAATACCCCTAATTACCCACCATATATATCCTGAAATTTTTAATCCAATATTCATGGGGCCCAGATATTATTTTCTAAGAATTCAGGAATACTAAATCATGCATATTTTTTCCACTTACAAATGTAAATTCTAAGTTTGCTGGCCACAATTTATAATTATAGGTGAATGCTCTACATTTGGTCCCATATAGAGGGTGATGCGAAGCTGGGTCCTATTACTTTTACCAAATTTAGAGTTTAGTCTTTTGTTAGAAAACCTGTTGGAACATAATAATATTAATAAATTTGATTTATAAAGCGCTTTCCACTGTAAACAAATTAAAACGCTGACATGTACATTATTACCTCTGCTCGTCAATAATCTACACATGCGTAGACAATAATGGCCGAAGCTTAATAAAGAGTACAGGTTGACATAGTAAACACCTGGGTGAAGAGGAGCAATGAAGATAAAGTGCCTTTCTCAAGGATACACGCCAAGATAACCAGCAGCAGCGCTGAGATTCAAACCCGTGATCTGACAATCACAAGTCATTTGTCCTAACCACTAGGCTATCTTGACATTTCCATTGCCATGAAACCCATAATCAAGCATCAATCACACCGATTTCAGTCCTTGTGTTATTTTAATGTTTGAGTCAATTTGCCAGAGTTTACTCGAGTCGCTCAACTATTACATTTAATGACTACTAAAGTCACTGATTGCTACAACCTTCCCTTGCTATGAACCGGTCAGATTCAATCCTGTGAAAATTTCTTAAAACATAATTTTCTGTCTCCGTTTCTGCAGCCGGGCCTGGAGATTGTTCACCACGCCGACCGGTCGCTGAACAACTTCTGCCAGTGGCAGTCCATGTTGACCAATGGCACGGGACACGACCACGCCATTCTGTTGACCGGCATGGATATATGCTCCTCCAAGAACGTACCGTGCGACACACTGGGTACTATATCTATCATTTTTCGTTCTGTAACTAATTCCAAGTTATTCTTTTTTTAATTATTTGATGACTTGAAGCAGCGTCCGTTCACTGTAGCTAGTATAACGTACATTTACAAAATCATAATGCACTTGTCACTTTTAATCCCACACCTTCCCCACACCCTCTAAACACCCTGCCCCACCCTGCCCCACCATATTTGGTACATAGATGTCCTACGGGTCGATTAGGAAGCCTATTTATTTTGACGATGATACCTCGCATATTAATGAGTGGGCGGTGCTTGTTGCGAAAATCTCAAGAAATGGCTCGTGAACACGATATCTCTAAAACTGTAGGTCGGATTAAGTTTATATCTTGGTACACAGATGGCCTGCGGGTCGGTTAGGAAGCCTAATGATTTTGACCATGATACCTCGCATATTAATGAGTGGGCGGGGCTTTATTTTTTAAATATTGATAGGCTAGAGACTAGGCTATTTTATAATGAACAGGCGAAGCCCCGCAATTTTATTATTGATTTGGAAAAATGATACCCTATGGCCCACGTTATAAACCTGTCTGTTTTTGGCGGTGAATCCATGCATATTAATTAGTGGGTGTGGCATATTGAAAAAATCTCAGGAAATGGCTCTTGAACAGGATATCTCAATAACTGTACGTCGGATTAAGTTGATATTTGGTACACGGATAGCTGCAAGTCGGTTGGAAGCATATTGATTTTGACGAAGTTACCCCTCGTATTATTGCGAAAATGTCAAAGAAATGGTTCGTGAACACAATATATCAATAACCGTATTTCAAAATGATTTGATATTAATGAGTGGGCGGGCTTTATTTGCAAAATATTGATAGGCTAGATAGAGACTCGGAGGCTATTTTACAACGTACATTCAGAGTGTCCTCTCTATTTTTGGTTGAGATTTGAACAAAATGATAATGATAACCCAGGGAAGAAACTTATCATAAGGCGTGCGCCCCGCCGTGCAATCAACCCCCACCAACCACTCGACCCCCACCCACCAACACAAAAAAGGGGGTGAGAGACAAGGGTTACCCCAATGGTTAACCCTTGTCCCTCACCCCCTTCCACAATGAAGCCCCACCAACCACAACCACCACCCACCATCACAAAAAAGGTGGTGAGGGACAAGGGTGACCCCAATGGTTAACCCTTGTCCCTCACCCCCTTCCACAATGAAGCCCCATACCGACCACACAACCCCCACCCACCAACACAAAAAAGGTGGTGAGGGACAAGGGTGACCCC
>JAODAI010501599.1:0-13431 GCA_027575025.1 Scotoplanes globosa
TATATGTATATCGTCGCTTTGGTTCTAAACTGCCTTTTGTCCAAAAGTTATTTCTAAACTGGAATTATGCCCAAAAGTTTGTTCAAGAAACAAGTATTCGGCAGTAAACCGTCAAGTCAACTATTTATTGTATTCTTTAAAAACTTAATGAAGCCAGTAACAAGATAATATGTAGATCATATACTGATATATTAAAGATGTTTTTGGTTTTCCTTTCGTAGCACCTCAAAATTATATTTTTCTATATGGACTTAAGACTTTTTAGGATTGACAACATTTAACATAATTGGACATAATAAACACATTTTTGGTATTGCATTACAATAGTTTACAAGTATCTAGAGTCAAGATACGGTAGAACAAAGGCGAGTTCATGGAGAAGCATATATAGGCTACTATTGAACAGCAGGACAATTATTTGAGGACAATTATTTGAGGTACCTGTATACAGTACATCAAAATGCAAATCATTGCGCAATAATTGAAGCTTTCAATTCATATTACAGATTACTTAAAAAATAATGGCCTTTAACAAATATATGTCCATATTTTTTTAGAAATGGCTCTAAATTAAAATGACTATATAATAAAGCTCTAAAGGGGCTTTATGTCCACTTCCTTACAAAAAAATCCTATATATGCTGTATAAATTGCCAATATATAGGATTTTCACTCATAATATTTAAAAATTGTTTCCCAAAAAGATATCCCATGTCCATATGAGCATATTTGTTTTACTAAAAATGGACATAAGGCAGTTTAGACACGAAGCGACGATATTTTATGTTATATAAAATTACCAGGTAATTGTGCCATCCCCTCTCTGCGAACGCGATGTTTTGTATTTTTTGTCAAGAGTATCAAATCCATTTCTTTCTGAAAAATAAATAAAACATGTTGGTTATAGTTTTTATCTGACTGTTTCGGTATCATGTACTTATTAGTCTATTATATGTGAAATGGCCGCCAGTTGTGCAACATGTCGCACCTCTTCAAGCATTACCTTGCTAGCTTTAACCAATACATGCATGATTAATATACTATATATCCCAGCCTAATAACAAAATGGGATAATAGATGTCTCTATATGGTAAGATGAATGGAATGTTCACCTCCAGTGACAGATGGTTTTAAACAGTATTATTTAGTGTATATATTCATATTGGGCGAATGTGTGCACTGGAGGTTATATTCGATGTAATTTTAGATACATTTAGTCAATGTGGACCCTGTATACCTCCAAAATACTATATCACATATTTGACAGTAGATATTATGGTGACATTCATCCATTATTAAATAGCCCAGTCTTAAAGAGGCCCGTGCATCAGTGTCATATATCACATTATCTAGATATTGTAAATGTGAATACAAAAAATAGAGTAAATATATAATTTTATTATATGATAGGTTTACTATATGATTTTCGATAGAGCTGTTATACGTATATGTATTATAAATATGTCATCATAAATTGATTAAAATTCAACCAAATTACACATTTGGATAAGCATAGTACGTCTGACTATATTTATTATTTTTCGAATCACTTAATATATTATAATTATGTTCACACTATAATTGCCATTATCGAGGACTTACCGATTGACCCGTCGATTAGCTAAACTGTGATACATATTTGCTGTATAGCCTATATGCAACATGATACGGGTTTACTTTTCGATGCTAAATTATTTTGGCGAATAGGAGAGACAGGTACTAATTGCTACAGGGGCATGTTGTTGCCATAACTCCCAAAATAAATACAATTTTGGTATTCCATGCAAGCTATTAGGTAGTCCAGGGATAACTTCTTGGTTAGTCATTGTAAATACCGTGCCTGCTGTTAAGTATATCGGTTATTTCAGCGAATGATACACGATTCTAAAACAAATATCAGGTATTTTTTTATCACCAAAAGTAAAAATAAATATTGTACGTAATTATGTCAGTACTTTCACGTTTGTGTTTATCTGATACGGGTGGAAGTTCATAGGTTTCATTTGAGCTATAAATGCGTCATTTTGGACTAGAACCTACACAATTAGGGCAGTAGGGAGGTCATATCTCTATGTAGTCTATAGAGTAGTGTCTCTGACTATCCATGTTGTTTTGTAATACACAATATGGTTTTCGAGTTAACGTAGTTTTAAAATGGCTGGTATATCTACAATGTGTAAGTACAAGCGAACTTCAACTGACAAGCGCCATACGTACGACTTTTGTCATAGTGATATAAATTTAGTATGTATGTAGAAGACCCATTTATCTTCCACTTAAATCTTTCATAATTAATCATACAGTATTATATGATATACTGAGCACGCACGAGCCTGTCAGTGAACAGAGTGTGTCCATTAGTTTAGCTTAGTTTAGTTTCTCCTTTATACACAATCAGCAACATTCATAACATTATATTGAATGTACATTTACATGATATTATATTAAATAATGTAATATTATTATACACGTATTATGTATAATGGAGTGGAACTAGAAGAAGTATGATACTTTTCGAGTCTAGTCCCGTAACGTGTAGTATAATAATTATAATTATTTTAAACCTAAACAATAATAATAACAATAATAAAATGAATATTAGTATGAACATAATAACACTATACACATACAGTCATATCTGTATCTGTATACAGATATATAACTATACATTATATATGCACATAGATAATAAACAATAAAGTACAAAATATAGGTCAATCTATGTACTATACCATTGTGATATACAGCAACTACAATCTGTTTTGAATACTCTCATGAATTAAATATTTTTTCAATATTCTTTTAAATATCATTACATTTTTATAATTTAAAATAACATTTTCGTAGGGAATTCCATAAATTAGCACTAGACGTTTTTACGTGGCGTTGACTAGTACAAATGACAGAGCGTATGACTGGAGTGTGTATTATAATTGTGATACACATTGTTGTAATATAAATAGCTGTCATTGGAGTGAGGAAGTTGATCATGTAAATATTTATACATACAAATACCCAAGTGATACTCATACATACTGTTCAAATACCGGAAGGATACAAAGGATTTTAAAGCTACTTGCAGTATGAGATATATAACTAGAATTAGTAATAATTATTACTGCACGTTTTTTAAGTATAAATAGGTACCATATTAAAATTAACTCCGGTTGCGCGTACGTTGAAGCAAACAGTGCCCCATGTACTGTGCTTGTGAGAAACAACAATTCCTAATGTGCATTCATGAGGATTTTATCATATACATTTAGTTTAAAATTATTTCTCGTCAGTAATTTCAGTACAAGATATATGATAATATAAAAAAGTTATAATAAATGTATGCTCGTCTGTGAAAGTGAATTATTTGATCTGAGACTCTGACTAGTCTAACTCTCGGACTGAGGAACAGTTGTAAATACTGCCAAATCTACTTGCCGTCAACAAAGCCTGTTGTGTTTCTGCCAACGACACACGAACATAGCGGGAATGCACGTTAATACTGACTGCACAACACTAGTAATAACATTAAACCTAGATAGCAATAGCACATCAGTGACGGCGCTATGATTTCCCTGACCGGAGACGGATTGACGTTCCCCACCAAGGGGCCCAACATAGTAACTTTTCACCGTATAACAGTAAAACACATTGAAAACAGGGAGAAAGTATAGTCGGACATATCATACCAATTTGAATTTGAAGTTAAGTGAAATAGCAAAGAGGTTCTGAAACAGGGTTTCGCATATTGGTGTTTTAATTATAACTGCATACACCATACTGTCCCGATAGTTAAAAGTTATAGAAACACCTTAGAACTAGATTCAATTACATAACATTGCTTGTAATTTCAATTTGTAGTTCTTATTGTCATTGCTATTATTTACCGCTTTGAAGTTGTTTCTTCAACAGGTAGTCTACTATCATTGAAATATCGCATATATCTTAAAATGTTTTTATCAAAACAGTTCAGAGATTTCACATCATGTATTTGTATCTTGAAGGCTTGATCTTTGCAATTCAATGTTTTATTTGGTTTATCAGACATAAAAAAATAAAAATACAACTACACGTAGTACTACAAATCTGCTAAACGTAATCATATTACATCAGTAGTACTTTATGATCTACACTGGCTTACTATAAAGTCTCGCATTTTTTTCAAAATCCTTGTTATTATTTTTCCGGACTCGGATTAAACCAGCAGCTTTACATTGGAGAACTGATGCATTCTTATAAACCATCTCGCAATGGGCGCTCTTCCACGATAGGTCAATTATAGCACAACCACGTGAATTCAATATTTCATTCATTCATCCATTCATAATTATTTTTCATTTTCAGCTGCTATACTTTGGAATCAATTATCAGAGAACGTCACGTTGATCCATTTTAAGAAGTATCTTAATATTCATCTTTTTAAACTTCATTATAATTAATGTATATTTATATTTCTTGGACATTGTTTGTGTTATGGTCTTGTGGTACAGTATTCTACATGCACAATATATATATATATATTTACATTTCTTTGGAAAGCGCTTTGAGGTGTGACCTTCTGGTCTTTTTGGAGGAAAGGCGCCATATATATCATCATTATTATTATTATTATTATTACACTGTCGTGATGTTTACTCATCATGCGTACACAATAGCTAAAATATTTCCGGTACATATAAGAAAATGCAATGTAAGGAAAATACGTATCATATAACAGTGGACCCTGTGGCGGCTCCAGTTGAGTGGTGCCCGGGCGCCTTACACCCGTCACAGCGACTTCACCCGTAGCGGAGTTCTAACCTCCGTCAAGGAAGAATTTCTGAATATGTCAGGAAATTTTAAATATGTTTTTATAATACATGACGGAAAACATATACTGTATAGGCTATGATATAAATACTCAATGATTTGCCGGACTGATTGAATATACCTCCCATACAATGGTATTGCTTTCCCGGGCTATTTCTGACATTGACCTTTATTTTGTACCAAAATCCAACCGTGCATATAGGCCATTTATGATATCATTAAAAACAATCCCGACGAAACTTACTCATTGTTTTAAAAAGCTTGGCCTCTCGTCAGGGAACTTCTCCACTCACAAGTATTTGAGGAAACCCTGGTATCGCTGTTCAGTGGAACTATACACTGACATCCAAATTGGTCTCAAGTGACTCTTATATTGGAATATATCGAATACAAACTATTCGCAGTCAGCCCAACGCTATGTTAGAGTCTACTGAGACGCTTCGCCTCTCATTTCCATATGTTCCTGAAATATACACTTTTTATAAGAAACTATGGGATCAGGCACTATATATAGTTACTAAAAAGTGTCTTAAATTTTGTCCGATTTTACTCCTACAATTTCATATACAGTTTCTTAATTTTTACTACAGAAGTAAGTAAATTATATAAGTTGCAATGATATGCACGACATCTACTGTAGGTAAATTATTAATGCAAATAGTTTAAATTGGTAATTTTAAGACGAAGTATAACGGTAGAAAAAATACCTTACTGTATACTTATTTTAGACACTACACAACAAAGCAAGATATTTATTATAATTTCCAAAGCTAACAATTTCAGAGTTTCTTAATGACTTTCAGTGTAGTACTAAAACTTTCCTATTGTTGGGGCTTCTAGTACTTGTTTTTTTTATAGAAGAGTTTCTTGCAAAAAACGTATATGGCTACAACGGTTACCCACCATTCCATGCACTGCATGCACATGCATGCATATTTATTGCCGCCTTGTCGTTAGTTTTCATGTAGCACGGCGGTTTTCATGTATTTTTTAATAATTAAGTATATTAGTAAGCATAATCCAGACTATATGATTTATCATGGTCGGTATGCATGGAAATATACAGGGAAAGGAACGAGTAATTTACTGATCTCTAGAATACATGCCATTCAGTAAGTTATACGAATACTGATCATTGATCACACAGTCACCCTTCAGGAGGATACGTGACCATGAGTGATCATGTTTCGTTCCCAGTCGCAAATTAACTTAGATTAAATTAGATTAACTTTTATTTATTATTTTCAATAAAAAGTGTGCTTTGATATATTATAGCACGGCGGTTTTCAAGTATTTTTTAATAATTAAGTATACTAATAAGCATAATCCATACTATATGATTTATCATGGTCGGTATGCATGGGAATATACGGGGAAAGGAATGATTAATTTACTGATCTCTAGAATGCATGCCATTCAGTAAGTTATATGAATACTGATATTTGATCACACAGTCAACATGCAGGATACGTGACCATGAGGGTTCATGTTTCGTTCCCAGTTGCAAATTCACTTTATAATATTATTTTCAATAACAAATGTGCGTTATTATATTATACGGTCAGGTAAATCAGTGAATATGATTAATAACGGTCTTAATATAGTCATAATGTATTACTCCACTGAATCGTCATACATGCAGGTGTCTTCACAAGAGTTGTTGACTCTCCGTAGATAATCGATATAGATATAGAGAATAGCCCATTTGCTGTATCCGGAGATACTAGGTGATAACACTACGGATGTGAACACTCTTTTGAAGTACGACCTTTTAGAACACAATTTATCGACTCGGATACAAACTTACCATTAATGTTTTTTGTTGCTCCTCAATATGCAAAACTTTCCTTTCCAGTTTAGATATTTGCATTTCATATTGAGATGCTAGTTCGTTTTCTTTGGATATCTCAGGTTTAGGCAAATCCAAGTTGGTACTTTTTCCCATAACAGCCGTATTTCCCATACACATTTGTGAAATGCTAAGGAAAATGAGAAAGAAAACTCCCGCCATTTTAAAATAACGTTTTCACTGTAAGCAATTGTATAATTCAGTAGGTGATTTCGCTCGCCACATGCACACTTCAGTTTTCAAATTATTGAATGCAAAACTTGGGAATGTTAGCCAGTTTTGTGAGTTCAACTTGTATTATTGTTCAATTCCAAAGATAAATAAAACGCGTTGGTCTTTTGAAAAACATATACAACCTGGAGCGTCGACTTATTATCTTTGGCAGTTAATAGCATGTGTTATGGTGTTGAATATACATTGGGGTGTAATCTGTATTATTTTATGAAAATATCATACGAGAAGAGCGTCTGTCTGTCTGTACATTGACAGTTGGATTATATGCCAAAGATTAACATATGTTAATATCAAACGTTGTACAAATTCAGTTCATGTCTATATGTGGACTATAAATAAAGAGGGATTCAACATGCACGTATACATATTGCTGATATACGGTACTATCTTGCTTCCATACATGTATGATTGATTGACTGATCATATATGGATCTTTTCAACATCTGGCCTATAATAATCTACGCTTCGATATACCCATTGAGGATTATGAACACATACCTAAATGTCTGTATCTTAATATAGCATTGGAAATATTGTAAATGATGGGTATAAGTTGTTTGTTATTATTCCATCCGAAAGTCTGATATCGTGAAGGGTGCAATCAAACATAGGCGAAATATTATAATGAGCTTTTGACGATACTATGGATCCGAACTATTAGTATTACGGCGGGGTGATGTATGTGATATGGGGGCCAACTCAACATGGAGAGTGGGTGACAAACTCCCAATGTTGGATGTATCGTTGATATAGCGAAGCGATTACTTCGCTGGCGTGGGGTCAGGGCGGCCGCATTAGGAACCCGCGTAGGGTCCATGCAGAGGGAGAATCCACCGGAAGGTAGATAATTTGTGTGTTTTTGAAGTAGCGAACCCCTTGAAATTTGTGATGTTTTATTGGCACATTTCAGGGTCTATGTACAAATATGCATGGATAATATTCGTTGCCTTACTGTTTTTATTATTATAATGTCTATCAAGATAACAACTATATGAAACGAGGAAAGAATAAATTACCGTATGTTTGTCAGTTAATTCAGTCTGCACGGGGGATCTTTTTTTCCAACGTGTGTATGCATATGAACAATACTAAAAAATCGAGGGATTCGTCAATGCCTTCAGGTAAGGCGAATTCCTACATTCTTCAAACATGCTGATCCACGTATAGGCCTATGTTTATTATCTAAGCGAGTAGCTCCAATTCGTCTGGGATTATACAGACAAAAATCGAATATCAAGGAGGCTTGGGCCTAGATGCTAAATAGGGCAATATTTTGACCGGAATAGGATAACAATTATATTTGTAATTGAGTTAGTGTTGTAAACAATAAACCACATAAAAATGTATATATAGTAAGCAACTGATTGAAGAGTTAATTAATGGGCATATATATTCCTATTAATATACATATATATTCGAATATATTTCTACATGCATTCGAATATATATGCCCATATATACGTAGTCAATTGCACATCGATTTTATATGTACACAATAAATTGATTTAGAATACATCATATAATTGCTTTAATGTGTACATTAATTCGAATATATATATACATATTCGAATATATATGCACATATATTCGAATATACAGGCATATAGAGTCGATTTAATATGTGACTATAAATTTGATTTAATGTATATAATCAACCAATGACTGAGCAGGAATGTATAAAATAAATTACAATAATATGTGCATATATATATAATTTAATGTTGATATATAATCAACCAATTAGGCCATTCGTTCAAAACGCTCTTTTGAAAAGGGGAATTATAAATTACCTGCCCGTTTCTTCCATTCACCCAAATACTCGTGGTAGTATTATCCGCACGGTAGACGGGTATACACACTGCTACACAACTCCAATTTCAATTTCCAAATTATTTGTGAACAGCGTCATACCAACATTACACTTATAACCTTCAAAATGGGAAGATAATCATTTCAATTCTGATGTAGAATGATGTTATAAATGACCAAGAGAAGTTTACAGTAACAACTATTGCGCACGACCGAGAAATGGAGCATACAAGTTACAACTATAATGAAGGGCGCACTCACTATTACTTTGAAGCTTTTTTGGCAATGTCACAAGTTATACCAGTGCAATTAAGCTGCAATTGTGTAAAGTGATAATACACAGGATACAAGGTACAACTAAAAAAATAAATCATTTTTGTAAACAAACAACGCCCTCTAGCCAATGTGTTTATTTACATCATAAAGCATGCTCTATGTGCAATAAAGGTAAACTCAAGCCTTGTCTTTACTTCAACTACGTAATGTGTCCCTACAATATGACATATATTGCATAGCACCATGTGCTAGTACAAATATTAACCCACCGCTTCTGAAAATAAAGGAGGTTACCCCCTTTCTGATTTGTAATGGTAATTGTCCTTAAATGGTAATTAGTAATCCTAAAAATAAAATAATACAGATATATCATTGTAATATTATATGTTACATACATATACAGTACGGTAGGCTACAAAAATAAATGGAATCAACAACCCAAGTGACAATTTACACACAAATTCGACTGCAGAACCCCTTTTGGCAGCGAAATATCGCAAACATTTTTAATCTTAAAAAAATATAAACAAAACCCACCTGTGGGAAGGCATGCACATGAAACAAAATACGATTTATTACATTTCTAGTTAGACAGAGATCTTAGATGTCGCCCACAAGGTAGCATCTTGGCCTAATAATTTGGGGGAAATATGGGTACATACTATAGCGGTCTGTGCTAAATTAGTAGGCCTGCGTATACCTATTGTAGGCCTGCAATTCAGCATATTTCACCAGAAATTTAACTGTTATTTTTTATTTTTTATTTGATATTTACATGTACAGGTACTCATTTTTGTTTACTCTTTTTTGGGGGGTGGGGGTGGTAGACGGGGCGGGCGGCTTGGTGGGGGTGGAGCATAATAATGAATTGCAATACTATTCACAGTACATTCAAAATAGTAAGTATAACTCACAGAGCCTTAAAACTGATTGGAAGGTTCAACGTGGAAAAATAAGTGTAAGGTGATCATAATAGACCCAATGTACCGGTACTTGAAGAAAAAAATTGAAGGGGGGTCACACAAAATAAATCACTAAATTCAGCAGAAAGTACATATACAGTAGCACTACATACATGTACATACCATTATTTTTTATAGAAAAACAGTATTTAGATGATCTCAAAAGGTCTGTACCAGTTGGAAAAATGTGTGATTAAGTGAAAGCATATCCAGATCAGTGTTTTCATTTCATTTTGAAATCAGGCGGGCCATTTTTACCGAAAATGTGGTTTTCGAGGAATATAGCTTATTTACTAATTAAAATGGGTTTATTGTATAAAATAAGACTAATATGATGCTGTGAAGGACAATGCAACATCATTTTGGGTTGGCATGATACCAAAAATTTAAAATATTAAAAAGCTAAACATTTTTTAGAGGGGTGTTCCCCTATTTTTTCATATGCGGGATTTCCCCTTGCAATGCGTGAATCGCGCATTCCCGCGCCCTAATGACAATACTGATCCAGAGGATACATTTTTAACATTCACAATACTATAAAGGAGGTCACCTCTGAACAATTACAATGTATAACCACATACAGGTACATACATGTAGGCCTATGCTAATTATATTTAAAGTTCAATGCACCGATGCCATGTACTGTTCACCCTTACAAAGTTGTCAATCCATCTAAGGGTACATACTATTAATAGCAATGCATCAAATCGCAGGGGAAGAACAATTACATGACTCGCAATGCAATTTATCTTTGTGTTGCCAACTTTACACCAGAGTCTGTAGCTATACTGTTATAAAGTCTCCAGACAACAACTGAACATTATAAGTATGCGACAAGAGTGGACATTGTCATTGATCAATGTTTTAATACTGTCATATTCCAAAGCCTTAATTGTCCGGATTTGCGAAATACCCTATGTTACCATGTAGCTCATCACAAACTTAGCTTATAAGTACTGGCCTTTACTTTACTGGAAGTCATGAGGGGCATAGCCGACCTACTGGAAGTGTTTAAAATCGCTGACTTCTTGGAAGTATTGTAGGCCTATATATCACAATGTTGATACATTCTTTTCTATGTTGGCCACATCTTCAAATATAGGCAACAATCTGATTTTTTTACCCATCGGTCACGTTTGGACGTCGAAAAGTATTTATTTAGTCTCCCAGAGAATACAGTGATCGCTACATGTTAAGAACATAGTCAAGTGTCATCTCGACAAATACCTCGCAACGAAATGTTTTTTTAAAAGCCTACCTTTTTACCCCTTGAAAATTCAAGGTAAAATACAACTAACAATAGTGATGTAAACATTTATGATATTGTAGGCTAGGAATACACGCACAAGTTATTTTTTATCAACCTTCGGAAAGAAAGGTAGATAATATTTCAAAACCTTATTACAATTATTTAAATGTAACAGTTACAGGTACATGTGGATGATAACCACCAATTTTGGAGGTGATTGTACAGTATTCATCAGAAGCCTAACTTGTGCACTTGTCAAATGTAAGACGCACTCTACGACACCCGGGAGAGTTCCGTCATGTCCAACATATTTCAGATGGAGGGTGCGTCAAGGGACAAAATTGGTCAGTAAGAAAATGCTACGCAAACATGTGCGTCGATGGACGGTAATGGTCAGTCACACAATGTCTGACATGTGCGTCAATGTCCGTGTGTTTATACTTCGATGGCCTAAAAAGGTCCGTCAAAATAATATTTGTAAGTGCGTAAATGTCCTAAAAAGCTCCATTAATTTTCTGACACATGGTTGGATCATACATGCTAGTATTACAATTGAAAATTGCATCAACATCTTAATTGTTTTACTGTAAGACCACTTTTCCAACTTACAGTCAATGTCAAGATAGTCTCTTTATTTCCCACTTTTAATTTTGATGTGAGTGTGAATCTTTGCTTGACGGTGCAACATGCATAGCATTCGCCGTGGTACCCACCGCCCTTTGGTAAAGCGCCATGAATACAGGTATCGTCGTATCCTGGACTTGGAATCATAATATTCTCAATATGCCCAGTCAATGGGCTTGGCCTAGTCGCATTCGTGCTACTTGTACATATGCATTCGCATATACGGCGATTACGGCCTGGGCACCTTCCAATTTATTGTATTTTGAAACAAATTATATAAACCAACGCCACCTTTTCTCATTAAAAGCCGTCACTGCATTTTGTTGCTGATTAATACATAAAACAGCGAAGATTACCATGGTCTTCTATGTTTTCATCAATTGAGTAGGTAGCCATGTTTGATTAATAATGGCCTCTGATTGGTTCTTCGATTCAAAATGTACTCTCGTATGTTTTGAAATTTTGAAGCCCTTAAAATTTGTTAAAATTATCGTGTAATCTAACGTAACAGAAGACCATTTTCACCGTCACCCGAATCCTAGGTCACTGAATTGAACGATAACCAGCTACATATTGGGGTCTATTATTGAAAAATTAACATAACGACGTAAAATGAATCAATTATTTTGGTCGACAGATTAGGACAATTCGTCCCCAAAGTAGCCTCACATGTAGCCTCTAATTAAGCCTTACATTGACTTAAATCCACTGACCTATAATATAAAACTGGACGCGTCATGTAATGCAGAAAATTAACGTAAAGTGAGGCCCCAAACATCATAGCGGCCATGTTAACCATGCCCTATTTGCAGCTATCCTAGCAATAAAACCCCATATACTTACGTTTTCAAGAAGGGTGTACCCAGCAAATATTTACCGTTATTTCTTCATAATTCATTAAAAACAAAGAGATAGTGCTATCGGCTCTACAAATAGTTGGGAATATATAATTACCAATGGATATAAAAATATATGTTGCGGGTATTTTGTAGCATTATCAAATTAAACGTAATTTTACCGATAACTTAGGCCTAATCTATGACGTAGTGATCCGCCGATATTACTCAAGTGTGAATCAGCTAGATGTACGCATATGTACGTTTATATACGAACATAAGTTCGACATCCACATAATTCGAAGTTCATCGGAGCTTCTGAGCATTTTGTATCAATTATAATCGGCCGATTTGATCGAAGGCCTAAAAATTATCATAGTATATCAACTGAAACTATAAAAATAGGCCTATCATGCGCGGAAGATTACATTTTTTATATCATGTGGGCAACATACAAAATCATAAGAGCACTTCGGATTTTCATTGAATTTAGGACCCAAACTTTTGTGTCCATGCTAGTAAACTAGCGAATGGTCATTTCGGGGGGTACTCGGTTTCGGGAACTGCGTTGAACATATGGAAATTCCAAAAGTTGATACATGTTAAGTACCCCAAACACGGTACTTGTAGTATCATACTACATATGCGTACGTATGTAGGTTACTATAGGTAAATCCATTGGTAATTATATATTCCCAACTATTTGAAGAGCCGATAGCACTATCTCTTTGTTTTTAATGAATTATGAAGAAATAACGGTAAATATTTTCTGGGTACACCCTTCTTCAA